>VACF01000677.1:0-51658 GCA_006891605.1 Pleurozium schreberi
AAAAGGCCCAATTTGCTTAACTTCACATCGATTTTATGGCTTTTTTATTTATTTTTTGTGTAAAATTCTACTCTTCTCATCTTTTCTAAGATTTAGTGTATTTGTGGCTCATTTCCAAGAGCCCTCAACACATAGGATTTGCATGGGGTCCAGGGATTAGTTTTAACATGCTAAGTGGGACGTGATGGGTATTGCATGGGGGAGTCCAGGGATTACTTTTAACATGCTAAGTGGGATGTGATGGGTATTGCATGGGGGGAGTCCAGGGATTAGTTTTAGTATACTAAGTGGGAAGTGATGGGTATTGCATGGGGGGAGTCCAAGGATTAGTTTTAGCATACTAAGTGGGACGTGATGGGTATTGCATGGGGGAGTCCAGGGATTAGATTTAAGATGCTAAGTTTACACTTTGAGGACATGTGAAAGGTAGATTGTATATTATTTCAGAAAAATTTTATGTGAGATTTTTCCACTTCAAAAGAAATCCATGCATTTCAATCTACAACTTCAAATTTGCATTTTTGGGTCAAAAATAGGACCAATACCTCGAAATGACCATAGTACACATCCCATTGGAGGATGATTTAAAATTGGAGAATGATTTTTTTCATGTGCTTTTATTTTGAATTTCATAGAATTTGGACAAATGGAACAAAAGTTACAAGCACAAAAATACTTATTAGTTGTCAAAAGGACCAAAAATAGAACAAGTATATCTAACAATCATGTTTGATAAGTTTATGTCCAGGGAGTCGTGTATGAAACCCTGCACCTGAGCGACCTCCCCAAGTACTGTACTGGCGGCAGTGTCCACATCGTTGTCAACAACCAGATCTTTAGAACAACGGTTTCTATGTTTCCGATTTGTTTATTATTTGCTGTCTCTCCGTTTCGTTCCATGTTACCAATCTCTAGTACTTGCGTTTTGATTCTCTTGTCTGTAAATTCTAGGTTGCTTTCACAACAGACCCCAAAKTCAGTCGCTCCTCACCTTACTGCACTGATGTGGCCAAAGCACTATGCACCCCAATATTTCATGTGAATGGGGATGATGTGGAATCAGTCGTGCGTGTGTGCGACTTGGCTGCTAGACCTCGTGTCACGTGAACTCAAGCGATACCCTCGTATGACCAACCATCATGCCTATTCTTCTTCGTCAATCTGGATCTACTCAATGAATTAGTTTCCTTAACATGTGAAGCACATCTTTTATTGATTGCAGTAACGTTCATTATTTGTTATAATTCTACTTGCTTCATTCACAGAAAATATGATGCTAACCAAGTTGACCTGGTGTCCTACCAGAGGCTGAGGTGGTGTGGTGTCAAGAGGAACCAATGAACATGGGTGCATTTCTCTACGTTTGGGGACGAGCATGAAGAATGCCACTCGGGGAAAACTTGAAGACATGAAGTATGCAGGAAGACCTGCTGCTGCGTCCCCTGCAATTGGATTTGGCGAGCTCCAACAGTTGCAATGGCCTGACAGAATCGACTCAAGAAATTGCCCCCATCAGCTTTGAAGTTCTATATTGGGCTGTCCGCATGGACTGCAACTCTTCTCTTCATGTGGAGTCCTGTGGCTCAAGAGGTGCATGTTCTCAAGCCTCTTCCCTTTTGCGTTGGTTCCTTCTTATTTTTCCTACTCGTGAGCTGAATTTGTGGAGACCACGTCCTTACAATTCACATTGTTGCACAGTGGTCAAATTATTTGAATCCCTCCAACATCAAGGGCTTGTCAGTCTTCACCATCTTGCTCGCCATGGCTGGAAATGGTCTGCTCCTTCCACGAGCTTTGTTCACCCGTGATCTCATGTGGTAAGTTTCTCTTGAAAATAACTTCAACTTGGTTGTATTTCGATGCTTATAAATCTCCACCTGCGTTTGTATTTTTTTTTTCCTAGTGCTTTGAGAGCAAGACACTTTAGCAGACTATGGGAAGGAAAATGGGTTGTAAGAGAAAGGTAGCATGTAAATTTCTTTCAAGAAGATGAGCATCGCGATAGAAATATACTACCTCCATCCCGAAATGATTGTCCACAATTTTGTTGGTGTTTTTTGGGGCCAACTTCATTGATCATACTGTGCGAAGCATAATTAAAAAAAGGTTCCAAATTTTTATATCACTAGAATCAATGGAGAACATTGCATGTGTTCATTGTAACCTAAATAAAATTAGCGGCAATTAAGTATTTTTTTTTAACTACTGAAAACAACCTTAAATAAACATCACATTCAAAGTGGACAATCATTTCGGGACAGGGAGGGAGTATGATATACGGAACTGATCGAGGTACTTACGTGGTGTCTGGTCTGAGGGCAGGTTTACAGGATCGTCTTGGGGGACTTTGTTACAAGGTTGGGGAATCCTCGTTACCATGTTCATGTAAGCATTTTTCTATCACATGTTTGCTTTCACAATGTACGCTCCAAACTGTGGCTAATTTCACTGTTGCTGTCCAACCAATCTACGTTGAGGTCTAAGTTGCCAACTCCTAGACAGAACAGGGATCATGTGCCACTGCAGATTTCACCCTATTCTTTAAGATTGGAGGATTGGATGAACATTTGAACAATGATATTTGACTGTAAGGAAATTAAAAGAAAGTAGTGATGCCTCCACCTCAAAAGAAGCTTCACGAGGAGATTTATCGTGGTGGTGCCACCACTACTTTCTCTTACCACAAAATATCAGGATACAAAATATTAACCCGTGAGCGCCAGCTCATGTTTACAAAAATCCAGACCCTTCTCAATTCATTCCAATCAAATTATCATCTAAAATGAGATCCATGTAAATTGACTGTACCAATTGGTAATGGAGACAAGTCTCGAGCTAGAGCGATAAGGACATATCTTTTGACCTTACCATTGAAAAGATTATGATAGTCAAATATAGAAATCTTTCAATTTGGAGAGGCCATATTTGAGGTGCTAGGGCGCTCAGGGGTGAAGGGGGAGTATGATAAATCAGGATTGGTTAATGGAAATTTTCTGTTCTTGTTCTTTGAGTTACTCCTAAATTTTGTACAATTTGGTGCCAATTTATAGTCTAACGGCGATCATCATTAATTGAATATTTGGAGCTCCTTGAGATTTATTATTGTAAAGTTCTGTGAGATAATTATTTTGCTCGTCTGTCCCTGCAGCTTCAATGTCATCAGTGGTGTTCCGTTCTACGGAATCAGTGCTTTCCTTGCGCTTTGGCTAGGTAATGCCCTCTATCTGTCCTGCTGCATGCGTATGTGCCTCTTCAGTTGGCTATTTACCTAATGTGAGTCAGACAAGTCTCGTTGCTTGGTATTTAGTTAACCCCTAAACGTCAGAGGTCCAACCAAGCTTAAAAATTGCCTGCCTTTGCAAGTCTGAAAAGTCAAAATTAGAGTTAGGTATGAAGATCTCAACTGTACAATATTGTAGTGTGCATGTTGTAGATGGTGTGGAACAAATTTGGGGTCATTTGACCGTAGAGATTGAAAGATTATAATGTTTTAGTGTTGGAAAAAGGTGCTGAAGTTTTCTTAAAAACACATTTGGAGGTGAAATTCGATTTCTAAACCTACTCAAATGAAAAAACTTTAAGCTACAAAGTGATTCAAAAATAGAATATATACACTTTGGTGGAAAAAAAATATCATTCAAATGAATCATTGTGTCCGCAAAATGAATTTGTAATGTTAGAAAACAGTGAAAAAACTAACAAAAAATCACATCTATGACTGAACCTCCTTCTACTAAAATGCTTCTCAATCACTCATAACTTCTTGAATTGCTATGAAATTTTAACCACACAAACTAGACTAGTATGTGCAACTTTACCAACAAGTATTATTGTATTTGGACATTGTAAATAATACAAGAAATTTGTAGAAAGTGATAATATATGATGTAAAGAGAGTTTGGCTCTTATAGTACGCAAAGCAATCTCTCCTCAGCTTCCCAATAATCACTCACGCATATTTGTTAAAATGCAAAGGAAATGTATAAAGCTTTTGAGAACATATTGTTAGCATCACTACATCTATAATATTAGATATATAGTTTGTCATGTTTTCATCCTGATGAACACTAACATTTTCATGCATTCATTTATACATCCAAAATCCCAGTAGGAAAACTAACCACTCTTCAATTCAAACCCTCTTCAATTCACGCTTCCAATCTATTGAAAGGATATTCATCCTTGTCTAAATTGATAGTTGTAAACAGATAATTCCAATATTGGTTAAAATGCTTAAAATGACGCAAATAATATTCTCAACCTTGGAGTCGAACAAGTTCAAACATTTCCTCCTCCCCAATTGAAGAAAGACCTCAACCTTGGAGTTGAACAAGTTCAAACATGTCCTCCTCCCCAATTGAAGAAAGACTTGCAATTGCATAAGGAACTTGCTCAATAGAGACGAAAGAAGAATCTTACCGTGGCTCATGATACCGTTGACTTCAGTGGGGGGCATGTTTGCAACAAACAGAACCTTCTTACCAACGGCGTCCTCGACGTCCATCACGAACTTGCACTCGGAGACGACGGTCCTTTGTTCACATCCTATGTCTACCTGCAACGCTTCCATGCTTAGATAGATAATCAATCTAAAAAGAACATGAGATTTATCAGCTAGAAGACAGTGCTTCAAGGTTACAGAAAGCAGTCATTTCTATCGAACCCACTTGTGCACACAATCTTCTTTAGGTGAGAAAACAATCATACTACTAAAATCATAACTCTCTCTGTAATATCACAAATGCTACCATTAATACTTGGGGCTTGTGCTTGCTATGTGACGCATTCATTGTATCACATATTAGTAAAATTTTGATATATTTAAATAGAATGCATGATAATGATTTTCAATAAGTCTTTAACATAATTATTTTAAATATTTTGTAAGAATATTTTCAATCATGCATACATAGAAATTGTATTTTCACACAATGTGATATTACAAAAATAGAGTAGTTTGCAATCACTTTTGTAATATCACTTTTCACAAAAGGTGATATTATAGAAATAATGTAGTTGTTGCAATTAAGGTGATATTAAAGATGATCCACAAGATGATATTATAGAGGTAGTAAATCCATTGCTTCTCTTGACTTTACACTTCTTTGCACTTACATGATTTTGTGCTTTTGTGAGCTTTGAGCTTTCATGATTTTAATTTTCTATTACTACTACCAAATGATTTTGAGGAATTTATTCAATTGAAGCAATTTTGGATTCCACAACAATTAAGTTGTTCACCACTAGTTCATCTTCTAAAAAGMAAACAATTGCTAAACAGAATTATCTCACTTCAGTCTCAGACCATAATTYACAGATGTCATAGATAATTCTAAAATTGAATGCAGAACCGATTCCTAAGAGTAGGAAGACATGATCCTCACCCTGCAGAAGACATACTTGCGGTTTCAGAAACCCTATCGTGAACAACATACCGTGAGTTGCAGAAATTTYCTGCTCAAAGTGGGTTTTCCTCGTTTCGCCGTCATCTCCGCATCTTGCACTGGCTTCGCATCGGTCTACACAACGACAAAATCATAAGGAGAGATTAATTCAACAAGAGACAGCGAGAGAAAGGATTAACCCTTGCAAAACCCTAACAAGAGTAACGATYAAACCCTATCCAAACCCTATCCAGTTTCTAGCAGGAAGAAGAAGAAGAAGAGCTTACAATAAGGCCGACCCGGACATCCAGAGAATCGAAAACTGCTGGATCCACCTCAGGCTTCACCGCAGGGCAATCCACACGGTTCGTCGTTTCAGGCACTTCCGCTGTTTCGGTGTGAGCACGGACATGGAACCTCACATTCTTCCTTCGCTGTAGTCTCTCTACATGACCGCCAAAAGCTCATTAGAAAATAGCACCAACCACTGTTGCAGGAACTTGAAACGAGAGAGCGAGAGTGAGAGAGAGAGAGAATACATTACCTGATTTCAGTTGGGCACTGTGAATCAGGCGGACGGACGCAAATGATGATGCCCTTGAAACCCCGCCGTGTGAAGCTCTTRATGCTGTKKTGTGGTACAACGATTGCTGCAGTTGCACTGCGACGGACGAGGAAACAGGGTAGGCCAACGCCATTGCAAATCCTATATGTAATTGCAAGAAAGAGAAGACAAGATTATGAACCGAAAMTTATGTACAAATCACTCACATTGCGTTTCCAGTCCGAAGCCTTCACTCCGAAACTTGAATGCTGGAAACATTCAAGAATTTCGCCATGTAAGACCCAAAATGACATAACTTAACTTATCTTTGGAGGATTCCTCGCTGGTGTGAAACAGTGATCCAAATCCACGTGGATTGCTTTCCACGTGGAGAGAAAAAATCTTTTAKAAATTTGTATCGCAAAATTCTTTACAAGGCCATTGTTGTTCTCCGACCATTGGTCGCCGATCATAGTTTTCGGTTCATTCGCAGACTCTAGGTTGTGCTTAATTTAGTGAGTGGTCTGAGCTTCACCGTGTGTGAGTGTGAGTGTGAGAGAGAGAGAGAGAGAGAGTCATTGCTGGGACTGTCAGAGTATTCCCGTTTTCGGGATTTTTCTTGATTCGGCAAAATGCCTGCGGCTATTGTGGATGCAGGACTTGGTGACTTTGAGACAGTGTTGAAGGTGAGTATTCCTTCCAATGCGTGCATTCCTGACTGAAGTGTGTGTGCGCGTCTGTAATGGGTGCTGTGCTTGTGAATTGCGCGTGTGTAATGGGTGCTGTGTTTGCGAATTGCGCGTGTTGTCAACACTCAGTCCAATTTGTTTATTGGTCTCTACTCGGTTGCATACTTGTGAGGTTGAGTTTGCACTTAATTTGTAGCGCGGAACAATCACTGGGGAGATTTGGTGGTATGTGAGAGTTTCCAACATTTMTTTTCTCTTCTTAGAACAGCATTTGTGAGTCTTGATCTAGTTTGGATTGCTAATTATGGCTCTAAGTTGGAGGTGCTGAAGTGTACTTTTAGAAATTAGGTTATCCCAATTCTCGCGGTAATTTCATTCTGCACGGGTGCTTTCGGATTGGCTACCAAAATAGAAACCTAAGAAACCTCTTTTGGCAGAGTTTTCTTGACATAATCACCTTCAATCGCCAATTYGCAACACAGTAAGACGTCGGTAATACGAAAACAAGAACTCGTGCTAAGCCAACTTGCTTTTGAGGGTTTCGATGATATAATCTAACTAGTATGAAATTCGACGTTGTGAACATGTGATCTCTCTTTTTACTGAGATCTGGAATGGTGATTGGATTGCAGGCAGCTGAAGTGCAGGGTCCTGGATTGCTGTTGGTTCTGTTCCTGGGTGACCGCATTGCATCGGTGGGCAAAAGCTGGTGCCCCGGTAAACTTCCATTCGCTCCAATGTCTTAGCTCTAGTCTCGGCAAACCTGAATACAATACTAAAACTCTGCAAGTGACAAAATCAAACACGGTTTGATGCCTATCAAATCCACAGTGATGTGATGCATAGGGGAACGTTGTGCGTGAACAATGCTTGAAGCCCTAAATTGGATTCCTCATAGCCCCTTTTCGAGATTGCTTCATTGAAAACTGAGTTCAATTGTGTGAGTCTTCTCAGGCTATTTGCTTTTTATGCAGATTGCGTGAGGGCAGAGCCCATAATTTACAAAGCAGTTAACGAGAGCGCGTCGCCTGTGACCCTGGTTCGTGTGTACGTGGGCGATCGACCAACATGGCGTACCCCTGACCATCCGCTGCGCTCTGACGAGCGCTTCCAGCTGAAGGGTGTCCCCACTCTGATTCGATGGGAGAACGGCGCCATTGCTGGTCGTCTGGAAGATTACGAAGCTGACAAGGAGATGAAAATCAAGCAGCTCATACAACAATCGAAAGGAGACACGGACCCTGCTCCTTCAACTTTGGACGAGGTTTCTAAACATTCTGTACTGTAGACCATCTTTTTTGACACAGAAGATTTGAAGTTACGTGAAAAAGATTTTTTCCAACCTTGCCTGACAGGGCTTGAAAACTTTTATTCCTTCTAAAATGAGATTTATACTCTAGACATGGTTATTTTTTTGACATTTGCATCTTGTATCATGTAAGCTACATACCTACCAAATTACAAAATCATTGGAAGAGTTTTGCACATGTTGCTCAAAGCTGCCCAAACTGCCCGCAAAGTTCAGGGCAATTTGACTTTTGATCCAAGCACCCGATCGGAAAAAAATTTAGATTTTCAAGAAGGAAGTACGTAATTACACATTGTGTCCAAATTTCATAAACATTCAATCAAAAATGACTTCATAGGAGCCTATCCGAGATTTCTTGCGTACATTGAACGGACACTTGCGGTCCTTTAGGGGTTAAGCAACCTCAAAAGAATTCAAAAAACTTGTATTTTGTTTTTTGGCCACATTTTCCAAATTAGCTTTTGCATTTGCAAAAGTAACGCCCCTTCAAGTTTGAAACATGAGTAATGTAATTCTAGATTTTTTTTAGATCTTGAACATGTATAATTATTATGATTCACATTCCAGAGTTTTGGAGTACTCAATTAATCAATTTGTTATAATTTGTTATAAATTATTATTTAATTATTAATAAAAGATTATTTAGCAAGTATATAGATGTTGCAACCTAGTAAAAAATTAAGTGAATTTTAACAGCCTCATGCATGTTTGTCAATGATATGTGATATGCATAGTAATGGATTGTGTGGGGTCTCTTTGGATGCATAGGCATAGTGTGGGACAGGTGCATTCAATGCATCCCCTTTACTATGCATCCAAAAGAGCCCTCATTTAATTTATTAGCCCTTCATGATTTTTTTCCGTGTTGCCCCCCCTCCCTCTTCTTATAATTTGAATTGTTAAATGTGAGTGCATACAATATGGGATATGTCCCGTATCCCGTCAGTATTACCATATGCGTATGCATATATCACATTTGTATGTATATATGTATAATATATGTGTTGTACATGTATCCATATCCATATCCATACCTGTATTCATGCCCGTACCCGTATCCATCTCTCATTTTTTTTGAGGAGGTGGGATTGATTAAATTTTCAAATGGCAAGTTTTGGAGGTACTTAATACATTTAAGTATCTTGTGGATGAAGATAGACTTATAGACTTTCATTTTCAAAGTACTATTGATGTTTCCAACACATTCCCAAATTTGAAGCATTTAATACCTTCAACTTTAAATTTTGAGTGACTTTCAAGTCATTTATCAAACGACTCCAAAATGTGAATGATAATATTTAATTGAAGGAACATTAATTGGATCATGTCTTAATGATTAACTAGCAAACCAACACTACAAAAATATATATATACATGATAATCAACTCATATACGTTGATTAGGACAAAGTATTGCTGTTATGTGAGCCTAAGAGCATGATCCCATGAGCTTAGAAAACTACACACCTATGTTATAAGAGTTTTAGTTTGTGGGTAGGTATGGTTTTTAGAGACTCCATACTTTCTCACAAACTAATACTCCTCATAACTTTTAGCTCACTAATCCAAATGGAATTATTCAAAGCTTTCCACTTACATATAGTTGTAAAGAACCGATTTCAAAAGTGATTCTTAAAAAAGTTTTTTGGGCTACCCGGACTATCCACAATTCAAAGAAAATCACATATCATGCAATAACTTTTTAACAATGTAGTCAAATGTTATGAAATGTTTTGGGCCTTTAAGAGACTCCTTGGACACATGTTTCGTAAAAATTTCAAAGAAAAATAATGAAAACCCCATTCGTAGTGAGTTGCCCAAAATTGTTGTGTTGCCAAAAATATGCAGCTTTAGTTAGTCAAAAAACCTCTCATATTGTTACAACCTCTCAAATTGTTATTGCTTGTTTTTCAATTCAACCTTCCAAAAAGGGTCCACCAATATTCATAGTAAAAATCCATAAAATACCAAATTGTGAACTTTCTAGCTACCAATCATGTGGGTTAGAATTTGACATTTTCACATACGTGTAAATAACCACACTAGTAGAAACATAGTCTTGTAACGTGAACCAACCTATTACCGCCACCCTTCTCAATTCTGCCCTCGTGTACCTATCAGGCACATTTTAGATGAAAAATATACACCACAAGTACATGAGGGCGGAATTGAGAAAGGTGGTGGTATTGGGTTGATTCACCTCCAATGTTTAGACTAGGAAAACAACCCATGATGGACAATTTAGGCATGTTTTCTTATTGTATTCGATTATATCCCATAATTTAGATGTTATTTTTAGTAAACTAAATACACCAGAGTTTTTTTTCATTTTTTATAAAGAGCCAAAGTGGAAATATTGAATGTTCTGATGGTGTTCCAAATTGCAACATTTATCCACATATTGGATGGAAACATCATAGTTCCACATATCACATATCCATAATTATGTTTTCATCCACAATTTGGCAATTTCATCCTTTATATAAAATTTTAATTGGAAAATTTCTCGACGACACCATCCATGATTTTATTGTTATGTTCTAAGGGATTGGTGTTGGGCATATTAATTTGGTGCAAATTGACAAAAAAATTACTGGAAAAAAAGCCCAGTACGCATTAACTTCATTTAGACGTGTTGTAGGCCATTTCGTGCACTAAATCATATCTTAAGTTAGGTTGTTTGTTTTGTTTTGTTTTGTTTGTTTTGTTTGTTATGTTCTTTTGTTTTGTTTGTTTTGTTTGTTATGTTCTTTTGTTTTGTTTGATTGTTATTTTGAGATCTCCCGCACAATGTGTCTTCCAGTCTTGTTGTTGGTATCATTGGAAAGCTCTTAGCGAGGAGGGGTGCATGGGCTTGTTTTGGTGACATTTCAACTTAAAATGTGAAAGTTATGAAATTTTGAAGTTCATCTAAATTTAAAAAATATATAAAAAATTGCTTTCCTTTTATTTTTGACTATGGCAGCTGCACATGGCACACCAGATCCCAATGAGGTAGGAGGCTCTAAAATCGCATGGGCATTAAGAACCGACCCTATAAATACCTGCGAAATGGACATGAGGTGGTTTTTAAATTGACCTCTATAATGATTGAATGAATCAAGGAAAAAAGTATTATCAATTGCAAGAGACACTCTTCCTCTATGCTTTCTCTAACTTTCTTTAGAAGTTGCAAGTGAAAAAGGTGAACCAATCCTTTTATGCAAGGTTTTTAAGCCTTGTACTTTATGTTAACTTTGTGCTAAAATGTGAACCTGCCTTTGCCACAAGGAAAGCTGGGGTGAATTCATCCCCTTGCTTGGCCACTCCAAGTCATTCCAAGAGTGCAATTAAAATAAAAAGCCCACTATTTTGGACTCGATTAATTTAAATTGTGCAACTTCTACACTTAATAGGGATATTTCTAGGACCAAACAATTAAAAGGACTTAATGTAGAAAACTATATATGTTGAAACATGATGTATAACCCCCGAACACTTCACAAACTATTGAAGTGTTGAAACATGATGTACAACCCCCAAACACTTCACAAACTATTGAAGTGTTGAAATATGATGTACAACAAAGGTAGATATTTATATGATGTGAAATGTTGATTAATTAGTATGGGTCACCATAATACCCCTATTCATTTGCAAATATGAGTTTTCAGAAATTGCAAATTCTATCATGCTTGGCTATCGTCTATTGCCCTTAGAATAAGCGGAATGCTATGTGGTGCTTCAAAATCCAATGGTCTTAGATAGTTGGCATTGTATACCCATTATTATTGTATTTTTGAAATTTTCATACACCATTGACATTGTATACCCGCAAGTATTGAATGACTTCCTAATTCCTACCAAATGTCTARTTGTTGGGATAYGTTGGCATGMTTGGTGTAAGTGGTTCATTCCATTTTGTCTTTGCACGCTTTTTTAGACTTCCATTTTGTTTTTCTTTGCAGTACCTTGTATTGGTTTTGCTGTGGAATTGACCAATGTGAAATTCTAGTCTAGTATTGGTTGCGAGGTGACTACGAAACCAACTTTGCAAAGCATCTAAAAATTGTTTAATTCCGATTTCTATCAAGAGCCTCATTGTGTGGTTGATAATGGAGTGAAGTGCTTAGTCCCTCCAATCTTCAATCGATACAATCTCTTGACTTAGTAGTCCATGTTTAAGATGGTGATGCTTCATAATGCCTACAAATATAYGTACTTTCCATTTGGGGCAAACCCTCTAACTTGCATGTGGAGGGACCTTGATGTAAATACCGTTCTTCATGTCAAGGCTTTCCCTAAGCTCTTCAAATTGGAAAAGGTAGCCATTGTGCAAGTTATGGGTTTTGTAGAGTATGAAATATGCTTCAGGTCTCTTGATTTYTTCAAAAATAAGCMTTGGAATTCTTWAGGGACAAACCTCCAACTTGTTGTTGGTTTGTACGCTCAAACAAATGTTCACTATTGTGAATTTTTTGTGTGATGATGCTTATGACTAGTGGGTTCAAGGAGTGAATCACATATATGGTTTGTTTGCTTAGAGGTATGGCAAGTTGACCATTTCTTTCCACCCTTACTTGATGTAAAGATTTCTCTGAAATAGACAAGGTCCCACTGTGACCTACTTGAGTCCTTCAAGATCATTTGTTTGTACGCTCACCTTTCTCATTGTTGGTGTACTTCTATGTCGTATATGGTTGTAAGCCACTCCGTCTAATATACCACCAAAAAAAACTAAAAAAGAACTGAAAAAATCCTGCATTGATTTGAAAAGAATGTAGTGAACGTACACCCCACTGACCGGAATATCATATCCATTTATTGCAGCGAGGTTTACTACACCATTTGCAATCAAACGCGCCGTAATTTTACTGCCTGCAATTTGTACCATGACAACAATGAGCCAATGGGGGTCCACAGATACCACTTGAGCCGGCTGCAGCTTCCACGAATCCCCCACGCTTAGTACCGCCCCTACCGCCCCCCGTCACGATTTCGCCACATGTCTCCACGGACCAAATCCACACGGTCCGTTCTATCGCGTTGAAGAGTTCAACCCAGGGGCCAGGGCAGAATGAGAGATTCATAAGGAGATCCTGAGCCCGTGTGAAGAGCCCAACAGCCGAGTAGTGCCTGCAACCGCCTGCAATTGCTCTCAAGTCTCTGCTCTTTTGGGCTTTGCAGATTGGTGGGGTGTTTCTGTTCTTTCTCAAGTGTGCTTGCTATTGTAAGGAAGCTAAGTTAGGAAGCTTTGGTCAGAGGGGGAGACACTCAGTTGCTACTGTTTTGGGGAAGTCGCTCTCTGGGGTTGTCTGTGTGCAGAAATTTGGGTTGGAATTCTAAGGAAGGAAGCTTTGGTGATCGGTTCATCGACAATGGGGATTCGAGATGGAATTAAAGAGGTAAGGCTCGCGTGTTGCAGCCTGCATCTTGTGTRGTGGTCTGTCGGTTGCGGGAAGTTAAGCAATGTAGCGTTAGTAGATGGATCGGTGGGGTGGAAACACTCTGTTCTGTGGGGAGAATGCGTACCAGGGGTGTACATTTAGAGGGCCGCTTGGGTTCATTAGTTTTCGATTGCATTACGGCGTATTCTTGCGGTGCATTGTTCAATCTCGCACTTTGTTATGTTTAGATTGCATCGCATGTCCTAAGTCGATTTCGTTGTGACGTAGTGTTGCCGATTTTGTTGGGCGTCGTTTTGATTTGTTGGGTTCCTCCTGGAGTTGTAGGGCTTCGTTTACGTTTGTTCGGTGTGGTTTCAATTGGTTGTGTTTCGTTTGCATCTCTTGGTTTCTGAGCTCCTCACTCACGCTTGTGCAGCTCTTCGGTAGTAAAGACGACATGGACTACCCGGACAGCTACGACCACCGCATCCTCACCTCCCCTTACGGCCGCTCCACCCCCACCCCCGTCATGGAGATGCGCGTCCCCCTCTGCTGYGACAACTGCGAGAAGAAAGTCCGTGAAACTCTCGAAGACATGAGCGGCGTGAAAGACGTTGACACCGACCGGGACACCAACCGCGTCACCGTCACTGGCTTCGTCGACCCCATGAAAGCCCTCCGTCGCGTGAAAAAGGTAAAGCCCAAATCAGAGCTTCACGGCAACAACACTTACATCGACCGCACCAGCCATACCATCGAGCGTCTCGCCGTATCTCCCTCCTCCGAGACGCGCTACCACTCCAACCCCTTGATCCGCAACTCCAACGACTACGGCCGCTACCCAGAACGCTACTCGGAAGGCCACTCTGAGCGCTACTCTGAGCGYTACCCAGAACGMTACCCAGAACGRTACCCAGAACGGCACTCGGATCGKTACAAGTATGTAGCGTCCCCTGCGACAGTGATCACWCCCGTTCCGCARCAGCTGGCGCGCGTGAACTCGTATGGTCGCCGGGGGGCCATGAGCCGATTGAACTCGTTTGGGCGCGTGGAGCGTTACGACGATCGTCGTGGGAATGACCTTGTGCCTCTGGATGTGAACCGTGATTTTTACAAYATTAGGCGGATGCCATCCTTGGGACGGCATCGGTATCATGATGCGGAGTACATTTCTATGGGGGATGAGTTTCACCCCGCTATGGCGGAGACGCGGTACGTCTCGGCTTATAACCAGCGCCCGTCGAATGCTATTTACCGGTCGCAGGTGTCGTTCAGYAAGCTGCCGGTGACGAATCCTGATTACTTGAAGCATGTGGAGCACGAGTATAACTACTGATCTTAACTTTGTCGCTAATTTGCAGTTAGTTTTGTAGCTAATTATGTACCGGGTGTACACTCTTAATCATCAGCAGGTTTATGGTGAGCTTCAGTAGTTGCTTGTTGTGTGGTGCATGTGGACTATGGGATGAAGGTTATCCTATCTGACGAGGTCTGTGACTCCACGATTTGGGGTTGCGAATGTACAATAATACCATTTTGTTTGGGTTGTCGAAGTTTTGAACTAGCACAGCTTGCTATTAACTTGCCTAAGCACCAGCTTCCTACGGTTTCTACCCGAGCGTGTCTTGTATACTCTTTCAATCAACAGTTYTATGCTGTGAACTTCAGTACCGTAGTTGCTTACTCTGTTGGATATGGACTATAGAATGGAGACTTGAATGATGAGGCTGACTGTACGCTTTGGGTTGCAATTATCCCATTTTGTTTGGGTTGTCTAAGTTTTGAACATCTAGCAGAATGTTTTTCTCCCAGATTATTAATGAATAGCCTGAGCATCAACTTCCTATGGTTGCTGCCTGGGTGCTGGTCTTAAATGCTTTTTCAGTCCTCAACAGTTTTATGCTGAGCTTCAGTAGTTACTTACAAAGTGAGTAGATTGCGCTGTAAGTGTTAGTGAAGTATTGTTGAGAAACTGCATGAAATGTCTAGTCTCTAGCTGGATGTGTTATATCTGGGTAAACCTCGCTTTGAAACGTTATTAGGGCTAATCTTTGTTGAGTGCGGGCGAGTGTAGCTTTCGCAAAGTGCACTGTTCATTGTGGAGTGTATGCTGCGGTGCATCTAGATTGCAATCCTAGGTTTTCTGCTATCTTAGGTGTTGCCTGTCCTCAAATTTGGCAGTTTTGAGTGATGCATTGTATGGTGACTTTGTTTATTCAATTTGTAACATACATCTCTTCTTAAGTGATGCACATTAAATACTGTTGTTCCCGTATTGGTCACTGTTCAAAATGATAAGTATCACTTGGGATCCTCGTGGTTTCTATGTTGTGCGTGGTGAACACGAACGGGAGCGATATTTTCTTTTGCCCATTCTTCAAGGTCCGAAAGGTTATTGATATGACGGTACTCCAAAGTCCGCAGGGTACTGGAATTCTCTGTTTCTCTTTTCCCAGTTCTGCACTACTGTCATTGATGGACAATTTTTAATTTTTCATAAAATTTCTTTTCCTATTTTTTACAAATAAAAATGTGAAAATAGAGTGAAAGTTACTATTTTCTTGAAATTTTGCACTTTTCTAGTTCTCCTACTTAGAGAATTTTTCTATGCTTTTCCTTCTTCTTAAAGGTGTATACATCAAACATATTTTTTCCTTTTTTTAAAATTTTTTTTACTAATTATATAGTACTCCCAAAGAAAAAAAGGAGTACTGTGCAAAACGCTACGTTTTGAGGTGAGTCTTTCTTGCAATGACCCTAGGTCCAAGATTGAAAGAAAATCTAAATGGTTAATAGCTCTAAGATGGGATTGAAACACAATAATCCCAATGGTGAGATTGTTCTAGAAAGTAAACTTCACCTTGTCTAAAATTGTTTTTTGAAAAATTGTGAAAATTGCATTTAGAAATGAATCCTATAAGTTTTTTTTTCAAGAAACTGCTTAGATTGCCCGAAAAACAAGATTGTCCATAACTTTCTCATTACTAGTCCAAATAGAATGAATCGAAGCTTCACATGTAGACAAAAGTGTATCATTTCAGGAAAAAAAATTTAAAATTTAATTTTGAATTTTTGTAAAAAAAATTTTGCTGCCCGATGAGTTCAATTCTGGGGTTTTTGTGGTATAACTTTTGCTCTGAGGCACCAATTGAAATAAAATTTATATTCACACAAAGCTAATTAGTTTTTTCTATCTTATGAGAAAGTTTCAAAAAGTTTCATAAAAAATCAAAGTCATAGGAACTTGCCCAAAATCCAATTTGTTCCCAGAGGGAACAATGGGACTTTAGGGGTTAAGGTGCTTRTATTATACTCCCTCTATCCCATAAATATATTCTAGTCAATGGCTTTAATTTTCTATCCCACAATGATCTCTTTGTTGCATTTGTGACATTGCGAATTGGTCAAATTTGGCTTTTGATTGCTATTTGGGACCATCAAAACAATTCTCAGCCGTAGTTCCCTCTCCATCCATATAATCATCAATCAAAAGACAAACAAAATGATTGGAAGGGTTAATCAACATTGTTTATTTTTATTTTTTGCCTCTGTTTCATAATTGTCCAATTGAAGGTAATTAAGCTTCGAGAGGCAAAACAAAGGTCTACACATGGTCTTTGGCCTACACTAAATGCCCATAAAATATTGATCTTGCACTCAACAATTAAATGCCCAATTGTGCTCTTTAAAAATGCTCAAAAATTTCATTTTTCAGTACTTCCAAATTGCACTTTGAAAAGGGCTCTAAAACTCAAAGTTTCTAGGTTGCTAAGAGTGCACCAAAGTCTATTTACAGATCAAAATGGTTCTTAAAAATGTTATCTTTAGCTTTAATCCAGAACATTGTATCCAACATAAAGTTCATTTTGGACGGAGGTAGTAAGTACCTATGATATAGGTATTTATAATGTAGTTACATTATAATCATGGTAGGTTTTGTAATAGACACCTATAATATAGGTTTGTAGTCTTGTAGGCTCATGATCCCATGTTCATATAATAGCAACCCTCTACAATACGTCCAATAGTTTTAGTAACTTGGCAATAAAATGTTGGGAATATTCCAAAGAACCATGAGTTTTGATTGGCTTACCATTATTTTTTGATGTCAAGAAAATTCGTCACCTCTTTAGCTCCACCTTCCAAAATTCTGGAGAACCGTGTGTTTTGATTGATTAATCCTTCAAGGACGAGATCCATTGCCAATTTATAAAACATCGTGTATGAGTTGAATGTAGCCTATTAGATTATTTTTGAATATCAATCCTATGTTTTTATTACTTGAAAATATAAATTGTATATCGTTGTAAGAAATTTCAATTTGTTTTGTAAATGATTTTTATGGAGTATCATTTTTGATGCAAA
The DNA here is from genome assembly GCA_006891605.1 of Pleurozium schreberi. NCBI lineage: Eukaryota > Viridiplantae > Streptophyta > Bryopsida > Hypnales > Hylocomiaceae > Pleurozium > Pleurozium schreberi. The sequence continues at coordinate 17,657 of VACF01000677.1, forward strand.
AATTAAAAATAAATAAGCAAAAATAGAAAAAATCCAAATTTATGTTTTTCATTAGCAAAAATAGAAAAAATACATATGTATACTACATTTGTAGAAACTTTGATATGTTAACCTCACTAATAGCTTGTGAGCAACACAAAGAGCCTTGATGATTTTTTTATGTAGAATCCGTTGGCCCAATCCAATCAAGAAATGATCAAAGGTGTGATTTTTGGTGAATTTTTTGAGAATTAACCCTTGAAAGACAAGGCGGACGTTTTGCGTCCTTTGGATAACCAAAATCTCATCTAGTGAGTGGACACTCACTAATTTTCATGTGTTCTTTTTGTGAAAGTGACAACACATATGTCAATGATCATGGGAAGTCAAATTTAGTGTTTCTAATTGCTTACATATTTTTAGATAGCCCTAATTCTATGAAGATAGTAAAGATTTTCACATGAAAGTGTTTCATGCCACACTGTCCTTCTCGCAATTTTGAATGGGTAGCATTAGGTATTGTTTTGAACAATTTTTTGAAAGCTAAACATGTGCGTGAACAATGTTTTTTCCCTTGGTCAAGCACTACATATTGCACCCCGCCTTTCTCTGCAGTGATAGGTCCGTCTTGTAAGGGTTAAAAAAATGTTGTGGGTCATCACATCACATCTTCATATTTTTTTCTTTACAACTCAAAATGATTTGAAATAAGTTACACAATAGTATCATGATGATATGTACCTATGTTCCTGTAGAAAAAAATTCAAAGTTTTTGGAGCACTTTTGAACATTCCGATTTCAACATTTTCATTTCAGCATACGTACAAAGTATTGCTGAACTAAACATCTTTCATCAATGTTTTCAACGGTGGTATTTCCTCAAAAAAGTGTGCAATTTTGTTGATTTTTTTTTCATAGAAAAGGTAGGGAAGTCTTCTTTCGTTTCAACGGTGACAATCATCAAAATTATTCCACACAAATGAAAAATTGTGCTTGTTACAAGAGTTAGTCTAGAAAACAAGAGATATGCTCAAACACCCTCGGTTCCATTAGGGGTTAATTGTGCACAACATCTGGGCAAAGTCAATCAGTTTCTCCAACTTCCTACCTCTCAGAGCATTATTTAGTCCACTTCACTTTATGATTTTTTTGTGGTTAATATGTTTTATTTGGTTAATTAGTATGGTTTGCATATATTGATGATGCAAGGAGGTAGCAAACTGTCTATTGGTTGCAGTAGCCTTCAAACCATCATCCTTCTGCTGAATGTGAGTCGTTCCATCAACTGAAAGTAAGGTAGGAGGTCCATAAAGCGATCATCGAAGCACTGAAACTACATTTTGGGGAAGTAAAACATCTTGAACAATTTTTCAGAAATATTTTTCTTTGAAAGACAATTGGAAATGGCATCTAACCCAAGTTGTTTCATGTTTTTTGGAGCTTTGTGGAATTAGTTATGAAATTTAGAAGTTCAAATGTCATAGGGCTCTAAACAGGACCACCTCCTAGAACGTGCACAATTTCTACATTTGGGTACGTTGAAGAAGGCAAAATGTACCTCTGTGTCATGTTTGGTTCAAAAAGCCCGGTCGGAGTTCAAGCCTCCTACCTTAATTCAGTGTATCATGAACATTCAAGATTCAACGAGAATTCAACAAGTCCAATATCCTTCTTGAGCCTTGGTCCCAGCATTTGCTAACTTAGTACTCTTTCAAGTTTTCAAGTGAAGTACACTAAATAATGAAATTAGGTTGCCTTGTCGGTGGAAGCACCCAAAATCGTCAATATAAGCAATTTCCTAAAAACAATATTTTTGTAGCGAGTGAAAATCATGAATATTAAAAAAAAAATCTAATTTTTGGATGTCGTATGAGAGTCTTATGATTTTTCAAACTGCAAGTTGCCAAGACCACTAAATCTATCCCATAGGTGGACCTAAATGTGAAATTTGCAAAAATCAGTAGTTATCTAATCAAAATTTAGTAAGTGTCCTTCAAATTTGTCAACCAATCAAATTTAAGCATTTAGAGGACACATTAATCAAAGTCTAGGGACACAATTAGGTGAGTCTTGGGTACAAGAATGGGAACAGGTGGGCTAATGGGTGCTTCTACCTTATCCCACATGGAGATGCGTTCGGTTTGAATGTCTTGGGGAATCCTCCGGAGAATGGAATCTGCTTGTTGTGAGGCAATTCTTCTTCTAACTTCGTTAGTATCGGGGATGGAAGCTAATCCCCGCCTGTTGTCGTCTTCCAAGTCGGTGTCGCTCCATTCCTGGTTAGTCAATGCGAGATTGATGATGTTGTCCGTTCTATCCCTGTCTCTGATGTCTTCATGTTGGCTTCTTTGAAGGGGGACGTCCTCCCGCCAAGAAGCAAGGGATTCCTCTCCTGATGTGCTCCCTTTTGAAGTATCTCCTGTCATTGGGGAGGGGCTATGGTTGTAAATTGGGATTCTGTAGGGTTGAGTCACAAGTGATGGTCTTGTTGCAAGAGCTTGGGGAAGGAAAACGTCGCTGGGAAGAAACTGCCATTCGAGGTTGGTGTCCATGCTGCAGAAGGCAGGGTTAGCGGTCCATGTGGCGTGGAATGTATCGATCTTCTGAGGTGCAATCTCTTGATCCTTCCATATGGTGCGCCATGCCGCTACTCCAATTTGTATCACTGTGCGCCATGAGCTATAGAGTGCAGTGCCGAGGTGGAAGGGTTCGTTCTTCATGACTCACTTGCAACGTTGACACCAGATATTCCTAAGAATAAGGCATCGTAGCAGATTCCATCATCCCATGGTGTTTCTTGAGATACGATGCACGCGTGGCTAAATTTGTAACTGGTAATGGAAGGCGATGCAAGCGAAACTCCTTCAAGAATATCTGTTGGGGTGAGTTGTAGCCTCGAGAGGTTGTGAAAAGTGCGGAGGTTGTTGTACTACTCCCACGCCCTACTGACTTCAGGGCATTCTATGAAGGCATGCTGCGCTGATTCGGTGGGCGCCGTTGAACAAAGCTTGCAGGATCCTTTGATTCCCATCCTCTCTAACCAAGTACCCAATGGCAGCCCTTTGTTGTGGAGGAGCCACCGAGCCACATGAAGGAGCATACTCTCCGAGGTAGCCAGCTATGCCACATCCTTCTGTATATACTCTTTCGATCTTGTATGGTGAGTCCTCGTTGTTGAAGTCGGGTCTCATACTTGGTAGGCCGAATGTGGTGTTGAGCTCCTACCCGATATCCCTGTTTGGTACTATAATTGAACAGGTGTATTGGTGATTGCTCTAAGCGCCAGTACCATTCCCCGGGGTCCCAACTAAGATCCGCCACTCAACTAGGGTTGTGGAGCCATAACTGTATGTCAGGGGGGACGGGGGGTGTAGGGTTGTAGCCGAGAATCTTGCTTTCCCTCCAAATCTGTACTCGTACTTGATAAGTGACTGATGAGGTCGGTACGAGTATTGTATTCATTTTCGTCAATTCCTGTGTTTGGCCCTTGGGTTTGTAAACGTCTGCAAAGTGTCCTTCTCTGCTGATCCTGGAGATATGAAGGATGTGATTGGGGGGGCCTGTTGCCTGGGGCGTCATCCAATGTCCAACTATTGGATCTTGAGCGTGGCACAGACTAGTGGGAATGCTTGCCAACAGCATTGTCCTTTGCTGATTCGTTTTCCACGACCTCGTAGTTTGCAGGAGTTCCAAGGCGAGTCTCCAATCGTTGTCGTCCTTGCTCCATATATGGTGGATGTTTTGAAGTCCCTTGGCCGCCCAATTCACGAACCTGCTTCCTTTTTCTAACCCCAATGGAAGGCCTTCTGGGCTCGAGATCCACCTGTTTCCAAACAAGGGTTGACGCATGAGTTCTTCCACCGTGAGGGGTTGTACCTGTTGCACTCCTAAGTGTACCTGACACCATGATCTCCAGACCGCTCCCCAGAGTGTGGAACCCGTTCTTTTTATTCGTGTTGCCGTCATGAGCCAAGTATTGCTCGGTGGCCAGTTGTCCGCTCCTGCTGGCTGCAGCGAATTCACTCTGTGCAGTAGCAGTGATCTCCATATGCCTCCTCCCTCTTGCAGTCCTCTGATGAGAAATTTTGCGAGAAGCGCTTGTGATTGCAAGATTGGGTCGATTACTTTGATCCCTCCCTATAGGAGTGGTGCGATTGCTGCATGCCAAGCCACTCTCGCCCTGGTGCGACCCTCTTTCCTTCATGTCCAGAGGAAATCTCTGATAAGTCCTTGTGAGATTTTTAGGGTTGTGAGCCCCAAGTCTGCCGTAGACACCAAGTACCAAAGGGAGGCCAGTATGACTTGATTTGTCACAAGTATCCTTCCTGCTTGGGATAGAGCCTTAGTGCTCCAAAATATAATAGCATTCCTTATTGAAGTTAGGATTTTCTCGTTCCAGATCTTTTGTGAAACCCTAAATCCCATCGGCACTCCCAAGTAGAGGCAGTGTTCTTCCAGTTGGAGCCAGTTTGCGCCTATGTCGTCCCCCCAACTCCACTCCCTTTCATCTGTTGATGCCCAAATTAAGTTTGTCTTGTGCCAGTTGACTTTACTGCCTGAGGCTGCACAATTTAAATTGATGACGGCCATTGCCTTGTCGAGGTTGTCTTTTGATCCTGCTAGAGAGAGTGAAGTATCGTCTGCAAAGAGCATCTCGATACTCATTTTCCCATTTGGCAGCTGTAGTCCTTATACTCCATGAATAGGGTCATGCATCATATATCCGAGCACGTCGGCTACCAGTAAGTAGAGGTAGGGCGCAAGTGGGCACCCTTATCTCACTGCGCGCCCTAGTGTGAAGGCAGGGCTGCTTTCCCCATTAACTATGATTGATGACTCCGCTCCTTCGTATAGTGAGGAAGTCCAGTTGATGAAAATGTCGCTAAAGCCCATCTTGGCCATGACCTCCTGCAAAAATGTCCAATTAACGCGATCGAAGGCCTTCTCGTAGTCTAACAACATTAGGACTATGTTCTGGCGCGACTCCACTGCCCATTCCATACTTTCTTCGGCTGCAAAAATGTTGTCGAAAATACTCCTTTCCGGCACGAAACCGGTCTGCGATGGGCGAATAAGGGTAGGGAGTAGCGGTTTCAGACGCGCTGCAATCAATTTGGCTTGGATTTTGTACACCGAATTGAGTAGAGTAATTGGCCTGTAGTTGGTAATYACCTGTGGGTTGCCCGTTTTAGGGATGAGAGTGATCTTACCTTTTTTGATGCCTGTTCCTAGATGCCTTGTTTCCTTCATCTCCGTGGCCATTTTGGTGAGCGCCGGATTGGTTAGGTCAGATAGTTCTTTGAAGAACTCGGTCGGTAGCCGATCTTCCCCTGGTGCCTTGTGGTTTGGTAACTGCTMAATTGCCTGACGAATTTCCTCCTCTGTTATGTCCTTGGTGAGGTGCAGGTTTTGATCGATGGTTACAATGGACGSGACGCTTTGGAGACACCTTGCTCGGGCCCGGAAATTTGCATCCACCTCCTCGTCTTTAGCATAAAGAGAGGTATAATACTCCATCATTGCTGTACGAATGTCCTGTGGGTTTTTCGTTAGAGTTCCTTCGTGCATAATTTCCTTGATGTAGTTCCTGGCCTTGTGTTTGGAATGGAATTCAAAAAATTCTCTAGAGCACRTATCTCCCACCGTGTTCCATTTGGTATCCAATTCGGAATGCTACCTGTCCTGCTTTTCCATACGTAGTTGGTGTAGGGTCTGTTGGGCGGTGTTGAGTGCTTGGCGTGCCTACTCGTCTTCCCAATTGCTGTGTAGGGCTGTCTCAGCGTCTCCTAGAGCTTTGAACTGGTCCTTGTAAGCTGTCTTGCGTACGAGAGTGTCCCTGCGCTTTTGACCATCGCTGCACGTCAGTGTGGTCTGTATGGCCTTTTCTATCTTGGCTGACCATGTGTCATCTGGCTTCCCTTGCATTCCATCCGTCCAGGCCTTTGCAAGTGTTAAGTGACCTTTGGGGGAGTGAAGCAGAGGGGTATGGAATGAAGCCTTTGGTTTGGGAAGTCGCATGACTTTGTTGATGAGGCATTGCACTAGAGTATGGTCTGCAATTCCGGTTAGGGTTGGCCATGCTCCTATGTTGCCACCTAGTGCGTGTATTCCTTGTGAGGCGTAGAATCTATCGATTCTCGAGAAAATAGGGCGTCCTCGCTTGTTTCCCTGCCATGTGTAGTGCTTTGTTGTGGTCCTCGTGAAGTCATCTGATCTGTAGAGGTCCTTAAGTCCATGCTCCATCATCATTGTGTTCCACACGGAACGCTCCGCACGAGCCATTGATGAGCCTATAAACGAGGTAGACCTGTCGTCCTCCTCTTCCACCATGTTCCAATCCCCTCCCAAATTCAATCTCCGGGGGGGAGGTCAATCGCTCCTAAAGTACGCCACATGCATACCCAGGCCGCTGGTTGATTGTACCCATATATATTGATGATCCCGATCGTGACTGTAGATAAAAAGCGCAGTACTAGGTATTGGCCCTACTACTGATCAGTATCCCGTGTGCCTCAATGAATGGAACGAGCCTCTCTGCAACCAAAATTCCCGTTCCCCCGGTGTATTTCCTTGTAGCCGCTGCAAATTTGGCCTTGTTCCAGAATTGTTGTCCTCCCTTGAAGTGTAACTGGGATGTGTTCGCTACACATTCCCGTATGCCCATGTGCGTCTCTTGAATTAGCACTATGTCTGGTTTGGGATCTGTGTTTTAATGTACTAACGTATATCGCATCTCTTCCTGACGCCCTGCTTGCCCAAGCCCAGGCTGCGTACATTGTACGTGATGATATTGAGGGGAACTATCATGTGGAGAAGTTTAGGGCGTCCCCAAACTGGCCTTGCGCCTGTTCAGTGTGATATCTCTGTATGGGGGTTGAGTCCATGTCAATGTCGACATGGATCAACACCGTGCTGCCTTTGTGTGATTTTCCCGTGACCTTTCCAGGTGATGCTATCTGCTCCATAATTCCTGATCGGATTAGGTCATTCTTGAACTGTTCGCTGAGCTCCAAGTGTTGCATATCACCCTTTCCCCCTTCTGAAGTCATTGCCTTCAGGGCTTTGGGCATCTGTATCCATGCGTAATTCACCGGTCTCTGCACCCGTAGGTCGTCCTGTGCTATTTCTATATATGGAAGTATGAGGCAGCATATATGTTGAATACTCCAATCGTAGTATCATATCGCATCTGACCATTGTCGTAGTGGGCTATATTTTATGTCGTGCAGCATGACTGATCTCATAGCTTCCGCCGTGTGGTCAAGTAAGTACTCCTTGGATTGGTCTGTCTTCCAGTTGCTAATGGTCGCGTTGTGAGTGATGTTGCAGAGCTTTACTGCCCGCCTCTGCTTGGTAGCTACATCTGCCAAGTAGTATGTAGTGTGTCGGTCCTTACCTAATCTGGGGCTGGGTACTTTGCGGGCGTAGATTGGAGAGACCTTACAGCTCCAACTCCACGCGTTTGATGGCTGGATTTCCGAGTTAGGTGTACAGATATTGAGTGCTTGGAAGAATTCCAAAGGCATGGTCTGTATGTTATATCCTAGTACTTGACTGTCTATCTCCTGCCTCGGGGGAGGTTGGTTCACTATCGGCCCCTACTGAAGCGTCTTTTTTTTACGCCTACTTTTGGTGTGCTGCCATACAAAGCTGGTAACTTCCTCCTCTCCCTGCTCTGAGTACTTCTCCTTTGGGTTAGTGCCCCCCTCCAGATTGATACTTGGTGATGCGGACATTGTGTTTGAAGCTTGGCCGTGGTAGTGACTTATGCCCTCAAAGTAATTGACGGAGTGATATAGTAGGAGGTCTAGCAAAACCAGCGTTATCTTGATGGGGCATTGGTGACCCCTGGTCCTCAATGTGCCTGTTCTGCTATTGGATCATCTGTGTGGTAGGCGAGGGGTCATCATTCCTCTTGATACACTCCTTCGATGTGCTCTCTTGCATTAGTTGAACGGTACTGGCGTATGATCTCCTTATTGGTGTGTGTAACGCATTGTTGAAGTCTCCTCCTCGGTCTTCAGTTGGTTCCGTTGATTGTTGGAGGGCCAAAGGGGTTTGTGCCATCGCATCTTCCTCCAGGGGTCCGCAATCCATCGCGTCTGCCCATGATGTGTTGGGTGTGCCTTCTTCGTTTGTGCTGTGTTTCACCCATCTTTGGTTTTTGTGACTGAGTGTTGGCCATTGTTGTTGTACTCTCTGCCTGGAAGGGTCATCTGTCGTCCCCTGTGATTGAGGTCTCCTGAGCTTCCCTTGGGTTCCTGCTTCCTGTATTGGTCCGGATTGTGTCGTAAGGAGCGGGTCCTCTGGTTGTTGAGGGCGTTGTCCCTGGTTTGCCCYTGTTTTGCCGACATGAGCTCTTTTTGTCTGCTCTTTTCCCGACAATATGCTTTCTTGATTCCGTTTGCCATTTCTTGCTTCCCCTCCTGCTCGTTCGTTTGTTGYTGTCTTGAGTCCACCATTGCTTGGTGTCKTYCCTCCTGTGGCTCCTCYTTGTYCCCCCGTTACTCCTTTGRGTCYTTCTACTGTGGAGTTCTTCGCTTGATACTTCCACCCTTCTTTAGGGTTTTTTGGTTTATCACAGTGTTTCGCCATGTGTCCAAATTTACGACAACGCCTGCATTGGTCGAGGAGCCCGCTGAACAGTAGTCCATGCTCTGTGCTGTCCCCCGGTTTCTCTCCTGGGATAACTATTGTGCTAGGAAGATCGTGTATGTTCCCTTGCAAGATCTTAACCCTATATCGTGTTGTCTTGGCTTTGTATGTTTCCARCATCTCCACTTTAAGAACCTTTCCTAGTTTTGCAGCTAAAATCGGTAGACATGTAGCGTTTCGGAGATGTTTACCCAGGCCTTGTATCTGTACCCAAATGGGGTACGTCAGTTCCGCCGCTGATTCTGTGTGCTCCGGTGAAAAGAGTGGAGACCATCGTGCAAGAATGACCTCGTGTGCTCCCATATAGTACTTGCCGTCTAAAGCATGAGCACTACCTGCTTCTGATGCAAATGTAGCTTCAAAGTAGCCATTACCAAGAAGTACAATGCTTTCAAGTGATGTGTGTAATGTTTCCCGAGCCCATGCATTGATGTCCCTAAGCGCTGGTGATCGACCAACGACCTGCCCTATTACTRTGACCTCCCTCGCTGCATCTCTATGCGCTTGAATGATCTTTCGTTCTTCCTGCGTGAACTCTACGACTAGACGCTCCACTTGACTGGACTGTCCTACATCTATCCYTGCTTGTTCTCGTACCTCGTGGGATGGTGTCCTGACATTGCCGTTCTGCTGATTCATATCTTCCCCGGACAAAGCGTGTGTGGTGATTAAAGGCGTGTCAGCGGCTACTAAATTCAGGTCCGGAAGCTCCTGCAACGACCCTTTCGAGCCGCGTGCGAGCTCGTCCTCGCCTGCTCGGYTGACCCGCTCCGTCGTCATTGTAGCGTCCTCTCTCACTACCTACGTCTGCTTTCTGCCTTTCTTTAATGCCTATCGCTTTGACTGATTCAGAAAAGAGTGAAGTCTTGACAAACAGTAGTCTAAGTGTGCCAGACTATCTAATCTAGAGTCAACTGCCCGTAATATGCAAATCTTTTGTTGAATAAGCATCTTCAAAAAGTTTTAAAATTTCCTTACAAAGGCTTCGAAAGTTGGAGTGACAATGTCCAAATTTTGAAAAATAGGTATCTCTTAGTTGTAATTAGATTTTTCTATTTGACCTTCACATTGTTATTAATTAGGTATATTTGATCATGACTGTACAGCTGCTTTGCCAAAATCTAATTACATTGAAGAAATATCTATTTTTCAAAATTTGGACATAGTCATTACAACTTTTAAAACCATTTTGAGGAAATTCTAAACCTTTCTGGAGATGCTTATCAAAGGAAAGATGTGCGTATGGATGTTTCCTACATATTGACACAATTGAATAAAAAAAATTCATCATCAATTTTTTTCAATGAATTATTGTGTAAAATCATTAAAATTTAATGAAACAATTCACCAAAAATAGAGTTTTGATTTTCTTAAACTCAAATTTGGTATGTGCAATCAAACTTGTGTAAGAATTGAATGATAATTAGGCAACACAACAAAGATTGATCATATAATGCACTCAACAATTTTGTTTGGAATGGCAAAATGGGGGGGGACAATTGAGAGTTGCCGGGTACTGTACAGTCTGGTACTGAAACCTTACAAATTTTTGCCTCAGCAATGAAAATTTCAGGCTATCAGCTTTGGCACCCTCCCAAGGGCTAAAAAATTGGTTTTTTCTATGAAATTGTTTAGACAAGTTCATCTCTATATTTGTAACATGTGTGCCAAATTTCATGGCCAAATAGTTTACAGAAAAAAAGATATTCAAAGTCTACCAACATTTATAGTTGCAAGAACAATTTCACTGCTATCAACTTTGCTACCCTCCCCAAGGATTGAAAATATTGTTTTTTGCCATGAGGTTTTTTGCATCAGATCTTGTCTATGTTGATAACAAAGTATACCAAATTTCAAAACCAAAAGATATACACAAAAAGAGGAATATGAAATCTACCAACATGTAGTTGTAAGGGACAATTTGACTACTGGAAACTTTGCCACCCTCCCAAAGATTGAAAAAAAACTTTTTTTGGCATAAAATTTCTTTTCATAGAAACATCTCAAAGTTGATAATATGTGTGGAAATTCTCAAGTTCAAAAAACTTACACAAAAAGAGGAATTCAAAATCTACCAATACGTAGTTGTAAGGGACAATTTGACCACTGCCAACTTTGCTACTTTCCTAAGGATTGAAAAAAACATTTTTTGCCATGAAATTTCTCATATAAGTTCATGTCTATTTCAATAATGTGTGTGGAAAATCTCAAGTTCAAAAGACTTATACAAAAAATGATATTTGAAATCTACCAACATGGGTAGTTGAAAGAGTGATTTTTTCATCCGTGTCAAACTTGAACCCACAAAATGACACTATAACAAGGGCTGAAAAAATCACTCTTCCAACTACCCATGTTGGTAGATTTCAAATATCCTTTTTTGTGTATGTTTTTTGAACTTGAGATTTTCCACACATATTATCAACTTTGAGATGTTTCTATGAAAAGAAATTTTATGCCAAAAAAAGTTTTTTCAATCCTTGGGACGGTGGCAAAGTTACCAGTAGTCAAATTGTCCCTTACAACTACATGTTGGTAGATTTCATATTCCTCTTTTTGTGTATATCTTTTGGTTTTGAAATTTGGTATACTTTGTTATCAACATAGACATGATCTGATGCAAAAAATCTCATGGCAAAAAACAATATTCTCAATCCTTGGGGAAGGTGGCAAAGTTGATAGGAATGAAATTGTTCTTGCAACTATAAATGTTGGTAGACTTTGAATATCTTTTTTTTTCTGTAAACTATTTGGCCATGAAATTTGGCACACATGTTACAAACATAGAGATGAACTTGTCTAAACAATTTCATTGAAAAAACCAATTTTTCAGCCTTTGGGAGGGTGCCAAAATTGACAGCCTGAAATTGTTTTCACTGCTGAGGCAAAAATTTGTAAGGTTTTGGTACTTGACTATATAAGCAGTGCACATATGAGGAGGTGGTCGGTTTTAGAGCCCATTGAAATGAACTTTTCTGCAACTTCGAAAATTCATAACTAAGGGCCACTTCATACTATGGCACAAGATCGAGAGTTAGTTGATTTCAGCCAATCAAATTCCAGAAACCCAAAACTTTGGCCTCTCGACCCTTCACACTACGAGGCACAGTCCAAAGTCCGTTGCCGTCAAAACTGCCTACATGGCGACGGAATTCGACGGACTCTCGATCGGAATTTGGATCAGCAAAAAATTGCGACCCAAACGGCCAAACTCTGATCGAGAGTCTGTCGAATTTTCAAGTAAAAAAAAAATTAGAAATATTAAAAATTGTCAAAATCTCTGCCGTTAGATTGGACCGGAATGACTGTTTTGGTAGTAGTAGATAGGATGTGCTTTGTTATTTTGTTATTTTGTTATTTTGATGCCAATGAGGTTTGAACCCTAGTCTCCACTATAAAAAGCCATGAGTCTTAACATTCAATGTATCTACTTCCCTTCAATGTCTAATCCCACCTTTTTATTCCATTTATATTCTATTTATATTCCTTCATATTCCTTGTTCAATGGTGAAGGCATGTGCTGTAATTTTTTTTCCAAGGTCATTTTTGACTCCTTTCTCATGTTTTTTTAACCTACTGCTTGAAAAAATTGTCACATGAGTAACTACTCACACAAAATTTGGGCTTGGCCTTTGGCCTTTGGAGGCTTCAAACTATGGCCGGGCGAAGGCTCTAATTCCTAGTTTTTATGGCCTATTTATTGCTCATTTCCTTGGACTCTCGCCAAAGTTTGGCCACTCAATCCCACGGCCTCTCGACTTGGACGGCCATAGTGTGAAGCGGCCCTAATTCCACAAAGCTCCAAAAAATACGAAATGGCTTGGGTTAGATGCCAATTCCACTTGTCTTTCAAGGAAAATTTATTGAAAACTTTTCCAAGCAGTTTCACCTTGCCACAATCGAGCTTCAGCCCTTAGATGGATGTTTTATGGACCTCCTACCTAAGACTGACGTCTGTGAGACTTGGAAAACTGTAGTCAAAATGATTGTGTTATTGTAAGCTATGGAATTCATACCGGGATAGATAGTAGTCAAAATGGCATAGGGCTCTTGAACTACCCACTTCCTCAAATATACATTATTTGCATATGCCTTTAAAGATGAAAAAACAACATATACAAATAGTATTCATATGAGGAGGTGGGCGGTTTGAGCTTGATCGGATTTTGAGCCTCCTACCTTAATGACTATGCTGTTGTAAGTGATGGAATTTAAACCATGATAGAAGGTAGGATTGAGGTGCATAAAATGCTCGGGCTACAAAAGTGTCCACCTCTTGAAATTTACATTCTCTATAAATTTTGCTTACTTATTGCACTAGCAATGGATAAATAGTGAGCGTTTTAGGAGGTGGATGCTTGTAGAGACCACTGTGTTTCAACTTCGAAAACTCATGACTAATTCCATAAAACTCCCCAAAATATGAAACAACTTGGGTTAGATGTTGATTTCATTTGTCTTCCAAGATTTTTTTTTTGAAAAATAATTCAAGAAGTTTAACCTCTCCAAATTGAATTCTCGCTCTAAAATGGGTGCTCTGTAGACCTCCTACTTTAACACAAGATAGCATAGTAGCCCCAATGGGTGCTTTGCAGCTTTGCTCTAAAATTCAATTTTTGAAAGGAYAGATGAAAATTTTGCCACAATGTCAATAATTTCTAATAAAAGTGCAGTTGGCGATGGAGCTTTAATTTTCCATACCTATGAAAAGGCTACAATGACCAATGATTTTCTGATATACAATTGCTATCATTTTATTTTTTTTGGTTGGCATTTTGCCAATGCCAACAGTTTCTATGTCAATGAAGTTGGAACTTCTCTAATTTTTGCTTAGGGACATTTGTTTAGCCCCTCAATTTCAACGGGCATGGGGGCAGTTTAAGTAAAGAATTTGCATGATTCAGCCCAGCTTCAAACATGACATGCCTCATACCTAGTGAGGACTAAGTGAAGTTAAGGCATGTACTTCAGTCATAGATTCTACATTTTGATGGTATTAGATCAATGGTTGGTATTGGGTTCGCGTACCTTATGGATTGGACATCCAAGGAAATAAGCAACGCTTTTAATAGACCAAGAGCATTGTCACTTTTACATTGTCGTTTTTGGCGTTAGCTAGGCTGAAATTTGCAATCATGAATTCTTCATGGTACCAAATCTCTACGAGGGATTGAAAGTCAGCGAAAAAGAAAAAGAAAACAGAAGTTGGATTTTTTTGGAGATTGCTCTGTGGAGGAGTTCAAAAGACTACAAGGAGTTGAGCTCATTAATTTCTAAATTTCCATGTCTTGCCTCCATGTATTGTTGTACCTCCTAAATTCCAACTTCTATAAAACACTTGCCTTCTCACTACAAATCAAACATTAACTGTAGTGGCTTATAAACATATGGAGAACACAGATGGACACTAAAGTGGCTACATACTATTGAAGGCATTAGACTTTTATAAAAAGTTGAAAAAAGTTGAAAATCTTATTAACTCCTAAAAGACCAATCCGAGTGTTTTTGGCCACACAGTGATTTTGGGCAACTCACTACAAATGTGTTTTTTTTCTTTGAAATTTCTTCAAAACATTGGCCGAAAAGAGTAGCTTCATGGGCCAACAATTTTCATAACTCTAGAGTACGTAGTTAAGGAATAATTGCATGATATGAAAGTTTTCTTTGCTCTTTGGGCAGCTATGGTAGATTTTTTCTTTTTTTTAAATCACTTGTTTAACCCCTAAAGGACCAAGGCCTTTTTTCTTTTGAAAAATAGCACCCAAAACTGCCTTCTTTATAGCAAAGAGTAAAAAAAATTGAAAATTGTTTTCTTTTGCACATCTAACTGTAGGATCTTACATCTACTAGTATGAAAATGTGTAGAAAAAAATTAAAGAAATTTTGACTGCACAAATTGCGAGATACCTGCGATTAAGGTGAAAATAAAAGTTTTTCAGCACACTACAGGATAAGATTATTTGACTTTGAACCTTCTTAACTTAAATTTTTTGCACTACAAAGTTTTGAGCTTTAAATGTTTATGGTGTAGAATTGAGTTGAAAGTTTAGGAAAACTTTAAAAAAATAAAAAATAAAAAATTTTAGTCTTTAAAAAATTGTTAAGTAGAAGTAGGTACAAGATAGAAGACAAATCTAAATTATTAATATCTTCAAAATGGAATTAAAACGCACTAATTCCAATGGTGAGATTGTTCTAGCAAGCAAAATAAACCATGTGGGACTTTTGATTTTGAAAAATTGTAAAAATTGCATTCAAAAACGAATCCTACATCTTATTATTTCAAAAAGATGCTTAGATTGCCCAAAAAACAAGATTGTCCATAACTTTCTCATAACAAATCCATATGGAATGAACCAAATCTTTTTATGTAGGCAAAAAATTAAATCTATGAGAAAAATAAATAAAAAAATAAAAATAAAAATTAAATGTTTTTTTTGGATGCCCCATCTCCCTAGTTTTGAGCTTATTTGGGCATAACTTTTGTTCCAAGGCACTGGTTGAAAAAAATTATATTCCCACAAAGCTAATCAATTTTCTATCTCCAAGAAAAGGCTAAAAAAATCAGGACAAAAATTGAGACCGTAGGTACCTGCTCGAAATCCCATTTGTCCCTTGAAAGAACAATGGTCCTTTAGGTATTAAAAGATAAAAAATTTAAATTGTTTTTCTAGATTTACATATAAGTACAAAGCTTTGGATTAGACCATTTTGATTAATAAGATGAAAATTGTGAGGAGTTTTAGTTTGCGGTAGTTATGGAATCTCTATGTTAAAATAAACTTTGAAGTCCTTTATTTAACACAATTTTCAATTTAAAAAAATAAAAATAAAAATATAGGATCTAGATTGTTTATTGCAACATTACAATCATTGGGATTAGTCTTTTTCATTTCCATAACTAGATACTTAACAATTTTGTGTTTAAAATCATTTTCTACATCTTTCTATTTATAGTTTTTTTCTTGTATGTTGTACAATTTCAAATGCTCTAAACAATTTCAAGCAAGTATCCAACTTGCCTTGAAGAATGAATCCAAAGAGTTACCACCATTTTGGACATCTTTTCATACAAATGTGATCTTGTGAAGTGTTGCTGCCCAATTTTTTGCCAATTCAAATGCCAATTTATTTCCAATCTACTTGGTGAAAATTTGTGAAATTTTTTTCACACCTTCTCAAACTAGCTAACTACAAGATCCTTATGCTTTAACGGTTAAATTTGAAAGTGTCTAGTAAACCACTTTTTCCAACTTCAATTCAATTATTTGGCATGAAATGCCTATACTAATAGCTAGGCACAATATGTGAGGTAGACTCCCGCCGAATTGCACTATGCATTTAAGGTAAGTACACAACACTTTATGAAATACTCATGTTGTGTAAGTCTCATAAATCAATATGTACCTACTCTCGTAGAAACACTTTTATAACTCCTATCTAAAATGAATTGGTTCTTTGTAATTTTTGCATGTAGTATCCATTTATTGGTGCATTGAAATCTCCTATCACTTGACAATGTAAAAATATAGAATGGAAATTTTATTAGTCTAATAATAGATACCGCTCACAATAAAAAATATGGAAATTTTGGATGTCTTCACTTACGACAACATATTAATTACAAAGACCATGATTTGGTCTTCCTACTCAATTGGCACCTTTTTGTTCAAGTTTGGCAAGCAAAAAATTAATACTTTGTAAGATATATAAGATCTTATAAAATTTGGTGAGAAATGCTTATCCCTATGTCCTATTTATCGGAGGCTTACATTAAAAAGGGAAGGTGTCTTCTTTGTTCTTGATATGCTCCATGTGTGGCTTTTCAAAGGGAAAAATGTAGGGTGAAAGATGATTACATTAATGAGTTGCTTACATGGCAAAGGTGGTGATTTTAGACATAGGAAGAATGTACTTAATGTCATTTACATAGTTAACCCCTAAGGGCTCAAATGACCATTTTTGATCGCTGCTCGAATTCATGTAGAATTATCGGGCACAAAAAAAACTTTTTTTTGAATTTTATTTATTTTTCTAGAAAATATTGGGTTGTCTTTCAGTATTAATATTCAAAACTAAGATCTCTATGTTTAGAAAAAAATCTTAAAGAAATAGCACAATGTATTTAGAAATTTCTAGTGTTGAAAAACTTATTATTTGAGGAAAAAATCAATATATTTATGACCAAATCTTATGCATTTTTTAACAAATTAATAAAACCACAATTTTGACCAATAAAAAGAAATTCAAGTGTTTAGGATAGAAATTGTATTTTTGATGAATTTTTGAAGTTATATCTTCAAAATTCATTTGAAGAGAATCTGAAAATAGTTTTATATAATTGTGACTGTACGGATATCTTCTACCTTTTGTTCTTCATGTAAACTTCTTTGATGCAAACTTCAAAAAAGTTGTAGAATTTATATTTTATATAACATTTGTGTTTTGTCCAAGCCCCTTAGGCTTTTAGGGGTTAATGCTATCTTATGAATGGGCCTTTTGACTATCTTGAACATCATACTTTGTCAATAATATATTAATGTACTAAAGTCATAAATTTGAGCAGTGAGTGGTCATTGTCTATATTCAAATTTCTATAAGTTATTGAGAAAGGGATATGACTTTTGTTTCTTAGGATCCTAAGAGAATTGAAAATATTCTAGTTAAAAATATTATGCAAATGGATCATGTGAAATTGAAAGAGACTCATCGAATTAAGACAATGATAATGTACTATTGCATTTTTATACAATTTCAATCAAAAATATAAAATTTCAAAGCTTTGTATTTCATCATTTTATTTAGTTGAAATTTTACAAGATAATTGTTTAAAACCATTATACACACTATAAAATTAAGAGATAATTTAATTGTAAAGATATTTTATTATTAAGAATCTAATTGTAGACTTATATATGAAAATTTCAAAATTCACGCCATAGAGATTCAATGCACTAGCTAGGATTGTTGCATCCCAAATTCTACAAAATAGATATCATCTATGTAAAACCTAGAAACATTAAAATATTATTCCTAAATCAAAGAATATTTTCCTACCTTCTACACTCTATCCCTCCATCTATTTGATCTATATTCATTACTACCCAACCCAACCCTTTACAAGGGCAAAAATCTTGAACACTTTCATGTCGCAATATTCAATTATTTCAAATTATAAATTTAAAAAAAACTAATGAATTGAAGGGATAGGGGCGAATGAAGAACAGAATCTACTAAATGCATGTTGCCCATCACTTTCATCCATGCACGACTGATATTTTCGGATGAACAGTAACGGCATGACTTACCCTGAGGAACATTCGAGGAATCCCAAACCGAATCCAACTCAGAATCCAACTCAGACGTCCAGTCACCTCCCCACCCCGGTCTCCATTCCGACGTGGAGATTCCAGCTAGACACCCTTTACCCACGTGGACGTGGATCACGGGGACCCATGCCCACACTTCCGGGACCCACAGCCACCCCCATGCCGACGCCTCTGGTTCGGATACCTCCTGCCCACTTGCGCGCCTTCCYACAACAATCTGCGCCATTCTTTTCAATCCAATCCCCCGATCGCCTCTTTACCCTCCAATCTGGTAAGATCTTGCACTGCAGATTTTTCCTGAATTTTTCTACGCAATTTTCAGGCATTTCCTGCATTTTTCATGGTTTTCTTGGATTTTTGTGTTCGTTTTTGGTCGGCAGTGCTTCCCCAGCCTCTTGCACCACGCTGTTTCCTCCTTTCGTCTCCCCGCTCCGTGAGTGCATGGGATGCAGATTTTTCTCTGATTTAGCCGTAGAGTTTTCYCTACTGTAGAGCTTTCCCATGATTTTTCAGCGATTTCATTGCATTTTTGTGTCTTGGTTTTCGTGCGCGTTTGTTCTGCGTACTTGGTGTCCGCTTACAGCCAATTTTTTTCTTTCTCCACGTGAGTTGAATTTAGGGGCRAGCTTCCAGTTCACGCGTCTTGGAGTCTCCCATTGACGAGAGAGAGAGAGCCCTGTTTTTATGAATCGCATGCAGGAGTGTCTGTTCTTTCATTTCTGTTCTCTTTCTTCGCATTATTGGACKGCCCGTTCAAACCTCTTGGGCGGCACCTTCGATCCGTTTATTATTCGGTTCGGGGTTTTCAAATGATATCTTTGTAGTGGCTATGAAATGCAGGCCTGCTGCTTCCGCAAGCCCCCTGCAGTTCGTTTGGAGTCTCTCCTTCCCTTCCCGTGTTTCCTGTTCTCAAACGATTCGATTTTGAGCAAGGATTACGACGAGCCTTGTATTCAAATCTTGGAAGTCTCTTAGGAATCGGTGTTCATTTCTCTGTTTCTTGGCTACATTTCACAAGATTGTGACCAGCCCAAACTGCAGTAGGATCTTTGAATTTTGAAACTGAAATTGGCGAGTAAAGAACCGTGGAGCAATGGCGCTGGTTTGGGGTGTTTGCATSATTTCCATAGTTTTGTTAGCTGCACTCTCGGTTGAAGCTGGCGATACTTACGGACCTGTGAAAGGGAGGCAGCAACAGAAGAAAAATGCTTACGCGACTATGATGTACATGGGCACACCTCGTGATTACGAATTTTACACCGCGACGCGCGTCATGTTAGGCTCGCTGGTGCAGCTCCAAGTTGACGCCGATCTCGTGGTCATCGCCTCAGCAAGCGTGCCTCTGCACTGGCAGAAAGCTATGTAAGCAATACATCCCACTCTCTTTGATGCTTGCTTTTGTGTAGCAGCATGATAAGAATTTGTGCGTCATGTGCAACTTATAATACAAATTCGATGTTGCAGKTTTTTTTGTAACAACYTGATTCGAATTTCTATTTTTTGTGCACTTTATGATACGAATTTGGTGTTGCAGGCGTGASGAAGGGGCGAAGGTTGTAGTGGTGGACGACATTCACAACCCTTACCATGCGAATCATAACTTTGAAAAGCGGTTCGAATTCACTTTGAACAAGATTTATGCGTGGAGTCTGATGGAATATGAGCGCGTTGTCATGCTGGATGTCGACAATTTGTTTCTCCGCAAACCGGACGAACTTTTTCAATGCGGCCAGTTTTGTGCTGTGTTCATCAATCCCTGCATTTTCCACACGGGTCTCTTTGTCCTACAGGCAAGCTTTTCAAAGATATTCCATGGGAATCCTTGTATTTGTAATGCAGCTAGATGTATCTCTTTGTGGATTTTCTGTTATTGAGTTTTCATTCTTATGTTGCTGTTGTCATACTCTGCAACCATCGAATGAAACTTTCAATACGGTATTATGATGCATGACGTCCGAAACATGGAGACGAGGATAGACATTAGCCTATTATTAGAAAGATACTTTTTAGAAACCTAGCTGCGTTAGCCTCTGTCAATTGTAATGTTATGTAAGGTAGTTCCTAATGTAAACGTTGCCAATTCCTCTGGGGTGCTGTTTCTACGAGGGATCGTTGAGTTTACATTCTTACGTTTTCTGTTTTTGTCATGATCTGCAGCCATCAAATGAAACTTTCCGTGCTATGATGGATGATATAACAAATGGGAAGGAGAACAGGGATGGATGTGATCAAGGTTTTTTGGGAAATCACTTCAGTGATCTTTTAGATCAACCCATGTTTCACCCTCCTGCAGACGGTTCAAGGCTGTACGGGCATTTCCGACTCCCTCTTGGGTACCAGATGGATGCTTCCTTCTTTTGTAAGTTCATATGTCAACAGTTGTAGAAATTTGTAAAAGTTTTCGGGGTTTGTATTTGTAAATATTTTGCCAGTTTCTTCTCGTTCTCATCACAGGTGCYTTTGGATCTGTTTTTCATATCAAATAGAGCTCACTGTTCTAAGGGTTTTAGCCAAGTTTGAAGCCTGGATTTTAGGGTTTCCTTGTCCTTCGAGGTTACAGCCCTTGAATTCCTCGGATAACTGACAACAGATGAATTGCGTTCTAACTCGCAGATTTGAAGCTGAAATGGCGCATTCCTTGTGGTCCTAACAGCGTCATCACATTCCCCAGTGTTCCCATGTTGAAGCCATGGTATTGGTGGTCATGGCCTACACTGCCTTTGGGACTTTCATGGCATGAAAAACGCGTAGCAACCGTAGGGTAAGTACTATTGCTTTTCAATGATTCCTGGTCTGCAATCTTTTGCTCAAGAATCTTTATCCTTCACATAGGATAGACATGCCATAGACCTCGTACTTCTCCTGTAGTTCTCCTAAGGCAAGTGTGGTGAAGGGGATCCAGTTGTTTCTAACAATTTTTTTGACATTCATCGCTAAATCTATCATGAATCACAAGATATATACGAATCTTGAACCATGGTTCCTGTTGTCAACCCTCATGTTTTCGAAGCTTTTAACGAAAAATCCATTCTCTATGCAAGTGAGAATCACTGTATAGTGGAAGGGAAGCGTCATTATCAAATGTTGATCACTGATCGCCTAAAATATCACAAGAATTACATGATTCTTGAACCAGTGTTCTTGTGGAAGAGTTCAAACTCTCTTGTAGGAAGTTTCATATCATTTGAATGTGTGAAACTCGGGCCGTGCATTGTTAGAACGACATTCACTTACATTGGTATGGGAATACATTGTTCTGCAGATATGAAACCGAGATACCGGTTGCGGTTGGCGAGAGCTTGTTCTACATCGTCACCATGCTCTTGGCCATGATCATTCGGCATCGATGTGCGGTCGCTGAGAAAAACTCCATGAAGTCGTGCTTTGGCCGAGGCCCTTGTGCCGAGAAGAAACTGCGGTACCCCTGGGCTTTAAAACTCCTAATGCTGGCCTTAGTTGCWGGAAGTTTCCTGGTCCCTGCCTTCATGATCCCCACAACAGTGCATCCCTTCATGGGCTGGGGGGTGTTTCTTYTGGGCTCTCTCTCCCTGCTGACAGTCGTCATCAACCTATTTCAGCTTCCTGTGCTTCCCGTTTTGACCCCTTGGATTGGTGGTATGGGAGCTTTGCTGGTTTTGGCTTCCCCTTATTACTCCAACGGTATAATGCGAGGAGTGGCCATTGGTCTGTACGCCGCTTTGGCAACCCCGTTTCTGTGGTGGGCTATTAAAAAGGTTAGCGCTGCTGTGAATGTGCTGACTCACTGGGAGCCTCTCTTGGCTTGGACTAGTGTGCCTGCCTCCCAACCTCTCATGAAAATATGTTGAGTTGTGYGCGGACGTAAGCCTCTCTTCCAGACTAAATCAGGGTCGCCAGATCTTGGAAATTTAYGCAACGGAGGATGGACTTTCCGCTTCTTTTCCAACTGGAATGCGCTATGCAACAGGAGAGGATTCTGCAAACTAAGCCAAGCTCCATGGCACTGTATGATATCGAAGATTTTCMGTACTGCGTGGGACTAAGAGGAAGGCTAGATTGGTTTTGAAAGGAGCTGCGAACAACTTGGGCTCCACGAAGAACCMAGGTATTGAGATGCTCTGATTCTCCGCCATCTTCTTGCTTTGGCAGAGWCGCTCTCATTTGGAGTGCAACCGTTGGTGCGTTGGTGCATTGGTGCCTGGTGCCTTTCAGAAATAACCGGTTGGAGTGTGAAAATGGAGGATCCAAAACCAAATAAAAAATTGGTAGGATTGGTAGGTAATCAACCGGTGTGCAAAAATAAAAGGTGGATATGCAGTCACCACTTTCATGAAATTGTCAGATTTTAGCCGCTTTCCATTTCAAAGTCAAGGCTAATATCCTAGTTGTTGGAGGTGTGTGTGTTCTTGGACAAGGCAAGTATTGCCTTAGGGCTGGCCGTTGAGGGGCTTGGAGTGCTTGGATAGGATAGGAGCAGGTGTTGCTTTAGGGGTGGTTTTGGGACCCAGACCCTTATCCGTTATCCGTCATCCCTATCTGTCCAAAGTAATGAAATTTGGAGTTAGGCTTCAAAACCAACATATTGAAAGAGGARGATTGTAGCCTTTGCAACTTTGAGGTTGAAGGAAAGTGGTTGGTGAGAATTTGATACTAGAAGAAATGAATTGGGAGATTTTGACAAAGAGAGGATGCAACCAATGCCCTTGGAAAAAAACCTGGCTCCATCTACTTGGGCAACTCCTAAAMCTTCCCAAAGGTTGAACTACATTGAAAAGGGTGAGCGGTGAATGCTGCTTTAGAATGTTAGTGTAGTTCAATTTTAGGGTCATTCTTTTGACTAGGTGCTTGCACTACACCCTACTTTTTTTCCTGTATACTAAGATTTATTTGGTGGCTGATGCTACCTGACCTTGCTTGCATTAGATGGAAGGGTGACTTGACTATAGAGGTAGTGATTTGGATTCCACATACCAACCCTTCAACATAAAGCAAATTTTTGTAACTCATTTCGAGATAGTTTCGTTTCTTGATAGTAGAAAGGACTTTGTATTTTTATTTTCCTCCCTTGTAAACAATTTTGACTCAAAACCCTGCCAATTATTTGTTGTTGGATTGTTGGATTGTTTGAATCTCTCTATTCTAAGTTACAAAGATGCAGGCTTTGAAGATCTATCAGTGAATATCATGCTCCAAATTAGATTGGCTCTCTACTGAATATGAAGTGCATGTTGGCATGGAGTTGAGTGTTGCTCAACCAAAGGTGTATTGAACTAGTTGCATGTGGTCCTCTCTCACTATCACCAAAATTTCTAAGGCAACTTTCAAGAACAAAATGTGCACAATTTTAAGAACTTGAAAGTGCTAGTGGCTTCATAGAAATTCACCTTGAGAAATCTCAATTTTGATATCCATAAAAATTCAGCTTGGAAAAACTCAATTTTGACATTCAACTCAAGACTTGATTTTCCATATTGAGTTGAGGAAAAGCATTGACCCTCGCATCAATCTTGCAAATCTTTACCACGGAGCTAGATGATTTAGTTTGAACATAGCTTTGACAAATTAAAACTAAGAAGAAAGGTTTTGATTCAACCCAAACTACTAACCGCGGAATCACAGACCAAAAAACAACCATCAACTTCCACGGATTCAGCACTAATTCCCCAAACAATAAAACACGCGTAGAAAGGTTCAAAAAAACTCACAGATGAGGGGCACGAAACTGGTCATGATGAGAACCCAACCATGGGCCAAGAAAAATTCGATGACGGCGGGCGTGAACACCACAAACGACGACACGGCGGCCGTGAGCAACACCTGAATGCTGAGAATGCTGTAGACCTTGCGGATGAAACCCCATCGGAGCTCATTCTCATCAGCGGGAATCCCAGGATATAGAGCCGGAGTGGTCCCGTAGCCCAGTTCGAGGTCGGGCGCGGTCGTGTACCCCGCGTACTTGCTGCTGCTGTCGTACTTGGCCATTCTTGCTGTTATTGCCTAACCAAGCAATCCCCAAATCGCACGCACCAAATCTCACAAACGGAATTTAATCCCGAAAACTGTACACGCCGAAATTGGTCCTGAAATTGCCCGCTCAAAGTTAGGCCCTGGATTTGCATGCACCAAATTGGAACCCTAAACTGCGCGCAACGAATTGGAGCCCGAAACTATGCGCAACAAATGAAGTACCGGACTTGTATGCACAAAATTGGATCCTGAAATTTCACACGCAAATTGGAACCCGGAGCTTCTCGCAACAAATTGGATCCCGAACGTTAAAACACCAGATTAGGTCCTGGAATCGTACGCACCAAATTGAATTCCCAAATTTTACTCACCAAGTTGGTTCCCGAAACTGCAAACACAAAACTCGACCCAGACCAAACTGGTTCCCAAAAATTCGGAGCGCCGAATTGCAGACCGCAAAATGCAGGGACTGAATTGGACCTGGGATAAGAAAGCTGAGGAGATTAGGGTTGAGGGAGCGGTGGAGGAGGAGGGGTGCTGGGGCAATGGCGTGGCGGAGCTGGAGGGTTCTGGAAGTGTCCTTCCGAGGGGATCTGGAGGTTTGCGGCGAAGTGAGTTGTTGCTTGGCAACGGAAGTCCGCTGGGGCGGGGTCCTGGGAAGGCGCCACTTGCCGCACCACGGACGAGGGCCGAGGGCACCGGCACCGGCACCCTGGACTTGCTCGACCCGTGGCCCGGTATTCTTTGAAATTTGAATAACAAGACACTCTTTAACCCCTAAATGCCCAGGCCTTTCCTAGTGTGTTTGGACTATGAAAAAAGAGCATTGGCTTGTACACTGAATAGGGGTTTTAAGGGGACCAAAAACTCGAAGGGACTTATCATGGAAAACTATAGATGTTTGAAACATGATGTACAACCCCTTGGACAATTCAATGAATACTAATGTATCAAAAAAGTAGATATTTATATTGTGTGAAATGTCAATAAATTAGTGTGGGTCCCTATAATATCTCTAATTAGTGTAGTTATCCTCAATGAAGCAAATTGTTTATTTTTCAAAATCTAACCATATAGATGCTTCATGAGCTTGCTTACTTATATTTATACCAATTTCAAGTGCAAAATTGCATAAGAGTGTGAGATTATAACAAAAAAAATGTATATTTTTTATTTTTAGTATGATGCCTTTTCTCACACTGTTTTAGAAATTTGCATGTAAAAGTTTTTTGGAATTGGAGGTGACATGAACAACTACAAAGAGTGTTAGCACACTAAAATGCATTCTAAAAAAGCTTAACCCTTAAAAGACCATAACGCCATCAAGTGGCTTTTGCAACTACATTTGTAGAAAATCCAACATGTTAACCTCACTAATAGCTCGTGAACAACATAAAGACCCTATATGATTTTTATACTAAATTTGTTGGTGCAATCCTATCAAAAAAATTCAAGTGTGCAATTTTTAGTGATTTTTTTGAAAATTGAGAAGATGCTCTAGGACGTAACTTCACATCTTCGTATCTTTTTTTATATACCTCAAAATGATTTGAAAAAAATGACACCTCATAATATTATGTACTCGTGGAAAAAAAATAAGAGCTTTTGGAGCACTTTTGAGCATTACCATTTCATCGTATGTACAAAGTATTGACCAACCAATCATCTGTTATCAATCTAGTCAATCGTGTCATTTTCTCAAAACTTGTGCAATTTTGCTGATGTTTTTCACAAAAAAGATACATAAATCTTCTTTCAACATTCCAATAGTGGCAATCATCAAAATTATTCCACAAACATGAAAAATTATGCTTGTAACAAAAKCCAGTCAAGAAAACAAGAGATATGTTCAAACACCCTTGGTCCTTTGAGGGTTAATTTTACATGAAAAGCTATCAAACTCATTACACAATCCACTGTGCAACTATTGAAATGCAATTTTTTTATAAGTAGAGATTGCAAATAGCTCCAAATCAACACATGCATATTTAAATTTTCAAAGGTGAAAATCATGAAAACACTTTATTCTTTCCATTGGGACCATTTTCAAAGCAAATGAATAAATACAATTTTGTAGATCTCAAATCAAGTGAAACTGACAAACTTTGCTAAAAAACAGGAAATGAAGTAAAATTGGCAAGCTTTATTCTTCCACTAATGGACATATATGCCTTTGAAGACTCCTTTAAATAATCAAATATGTACTTTTTTTAGCAAAGTTTGTCAGTTTCACAATTTCCCAACTTTTTTTTTAAACAGTTAAAGGAATTTAACTGCCCACATTGAAATGAGCCTAATGTTTCAGATTGACCATATATGGTTGATTGGGCAATTAGGGTTTAATCCTTGAAGGGACAGATTGGTAATGAAGGTTGTTGTTATGTAAGCATAGAAGTGTGAGCCCATGAGCCTAGAATACTACACACCTACATAATAAGTGTATATACTATGGACTCACATACTAGCACCATTGGATTGGTAACCATAAAAATCATCCATTTTGATCCCATGGAAATCAGTGGTATAAAAAAAAATCCAAAAGCACGCACTAGAAGTCAAAGTACTATAAAAAAAATCGCTCATTTCCACCCCTTATTTGGAGGATGAATAGTTGCACTTAATTGTCCTACACGCAAAAATCCCTTATCATTCATTGGGCACCAAACRTTTTGCCTTAACAATTATGGGTTAATTATCAAAGTGATTCGTGGAGAGATATGCGTGGTCCAAGTTGGGTTTACACTTTGGCCAATGTCCATGYCATTTTTTAAAGATGAGAAGTAGATAATGTTTTGTTGGTTTCCAGGAGCTTTTTTCTTGATCACCTCTTTGACATAGGCCTAATAAATTWCTAGGAGACCATAATAAGCTAAAATCTTACCAATAAAGATTTTGCGTGTTGAATTAATCTTGTAGTTGACAATGTCAAATCTAATAATAAATAGATATTGGTATGGCTTGACTATGACTACTATTAGATTTACATCAAGACTATGTTAAGTGTCAATATCKTTTTTTGTCTTGGACTCYTGCTTCCYATTGTCACATCTAACAAAGGCAATGAGGGACCTTGAAGTGCTTTTGGTTTTTCAATCTGGCCATAGGGCAAACCAATTCTTAGTGTTGAAGAAAAATGCAGGGCGGACTTCTATGTACAAAAATAGGCCAAGCTTTGCAAAAAAGACATAAAACTTTCTAGAATTCTACACGGAAGTGTGTAATGTTCACATGAAGAAAAAAGATTACTCTAGTTTCAAAGACTAGTGTGAATGATACTACAAATTACTTAGCCTTTTAAGCCTCATGGATCTAGATAGTAAATTCCATCTTTAGTGCTTCCATGCACAGATAGATTGTATAAAGATTGAACATATGTTTTTGCCTGAAAAATTCTTAGGTTCCTTTAATTTATGATGACAAAGTCATTTTACCCTACTATAGTTGAATGGACTATGGTGGAGGGCCCTTTGCCAAAGCTTGGATTCAAATTCATAAATACTTGACAATATTTATGAGAAGAGAATCGGAATTGTTGGCCAACAATTTTTTTGAGTGAAGTTGGTAAAAAATAGGAAAGGTTTCATTGCCAAGACAAATAAAACTTTGAGGATCTACAACCAAACTTGATTGGATTTGCAAGTATTTTTACTTATATAACCAAATAATTCTATAAGAATTTTGATCATATTTCATATTTATTTGAAATATGGACACCCAATTTGTATTCTAGAAGTCATATATGGCATTATATGTACGGATTTCTACACACCTTTAAGGGTTTTGAAAGATAATCAATTCATAGGTTCACTTTGACCATTTTGATTTTTAATGCTATTAAATTTACAATTTAAATGGACATCTAAATTATATTATTAAATTTAAACAACAACATTGCAAATAGTGGTCCTCAAAACAAAGTTTTGAAACAAAAAGTATTCTAAACAAAATGAATCAGTAAGAAAGCTTTATTATTGGACTAACTTCGAGGTTTCAGTGTTTCACTGACATGACTTCGCTGTTATACAATCAGTGAGACTTCTTAATGTGCTACATATCTATTGGTAGTATGACGCACTGATCAGAACTTCATTTCAAGTACAAGTACAGTAGTGCAGTCACTGGCAGTTTGGCTCTCAAAACTTGAGTCCTCTGCAATGCTTATTATTAGATCTTGAACATGTCACATAAATATTTCGTTCTTACGTTAACAACTTTTCAAAAGACAGACGGATTCTTATTTTGCGAATGGAAACTCACCACTGTAGAATGCTCAACCTTCGGATGACTCTGTAGATGCACATAACCCATTAGGGTCCTTGGTTGATTGGTCCTTGGTTCCCCACACCCGTCCCCTTTCGTGCGTATCCAAATCCATTCTAAAATTTTGAGTACCAATGAAAAGTGTCAACTTCTACCAAAAAATGGTTGACCGGACCTCAACCCTTAAAGGATGGCCCTATCATCATGGGGAAAGGCGGGGTCCAATATGTAGTGCTTGACCAAGGGGAAAAACATTGTTCATGCACATGTTTAGATTTGGAAAAACTATACAAACCAATACCTAATGCTACCCATTCAAAAATTGTGAAAAGGGTAGTGTGGCACAGAACACTTTCACGTGAAAATCTTTACTATCTTCGTAGAATTAGGGCTACCTAACAATATGGAAGCAAGTAAAGATAATAAATTTGACTTCTCGAGAAGAACAAATGAAAATTGACAAATATCCACTCAACATATGAGTTTTTTGACATCCAAAGGACCAAAAGCGTTCGCCTCATGCAAAATTAAATTGAGTTGTTTGTTTGTTTTACTTGTTTGTTATTTGAGATCTCTTATACTGTGCATCTTTTAATTGCATTTTTGGTACCATTGGAAAGCCATTAGTGAGGAGGAATGTATGGGTTTTATTTTGAGAACTTTGGACTTACGGTATGAAATTTTATGGATTTTTGTGTTATTTTCAGTTCTAAAAAATTAGAAAATTACTTTTACTTTTATTTTGACTTTGGCAATGTCTTAGGTCACATTGGTCCAGAACTTAAGTTAGGTTGTTTGTTTGTTATAATAAGATCTTTCAAATTGTCTGGTTCCCCAATCACATTTTTTGTATCATTGGAAAGCCTTTGGCAAGGAGGGGTGCGTGGACTTTGTTTGGTGGCATTTTGAGTCACAATGCAAAAGTTATTAAATTTTTGAAGTTTTTATGGATTAAAAAATAGAAAATTACTTTTATCTATATTTTGGTTGTAGCAATGGCACAATGCACACTACATAGTTTTGTGTAAATTTTGTGAGTACACATCTGATATATTATATTTCAAATAATATTTGTGCAATGTTCAAA
Source organism: Pleurozium schreberi (assembly GCA_006891605.1). NCBI lineage: Eukaryota > Viridiplantae > Streptophyta > Bryopsida > Hypnales > Hylocomiaceae > Pleurozium > Pleurozium schreberi. The sequence goes on from VACF01000677.1 coordinate 46,913, forward strand.
TATTTGATGTATTGAGTATACATTTTTCTTGAGTATATATTCATATTGAAGGTTGCTTACACCTAGAAGTGGGGACGATTCCTCTTGAGGCCAATTGCACAAAATTTCAACCGCTTTTGGACAAAAGGCCGGCCTCAACTACTCATTAAAATAAGATTATAATGGGGGACAATCACTACTAGAACCCCATGTTCAATGTGATTGATTTTAGTTAACATCAGATTTGACAACCCATGTTTTCAGGTCATAAATAACGTCCGATATAATGTCTTGATGTTATGTTGAACATTGTTTTTGACATAAATCATGGATTGCCAAATCCAATGTCACCTAAAATCCATCACATTAAATACTGGTTTCTTCTAGTGAATTCTTTCATATGTAAAGGCCTTGAGGCCAAGAAGTTGGTCTGATTCAAACTTAGAAAAGATAGAGAGAGAAGGGTTGACATTTTCAAAGCTACTTTACACCTACACTCTGGGCCAATTCCCCTTGGTATTGATTTCAACATTTTGTCCAATCACAATTAAAAAAATTTGGATTTTGGCACACAACAAATTGGTTTAGCCTTTAAATGGAAAGCGGCCCTAAGATTCTAAATAAAACATTGAAAGAGAGATTACACCATTTTGTGTTTAAAAAATTGTAGATTCAATGATTCAAAAATTTTTAATGTCTATGGTAGAGTCAAAAGCTTGCCAAGTAAACTATATAGGAGAAACCTTTGCAAGAAAAACTTTGCTACAAATTCAATGTTGTACCCTAAAAATGATGCTATTTTCTATTCTGAAACTTGGCTAGATTGTACTAGCTTCAAGATTTTAGCCACATTATTGTTTGCATCATTTGGAATGACCAAATTTATAGTCTAACATTTGGAGTTGCCATGGATAGAGTGGCCTCCCTTGCCATCTTCAACTTTCACCAACTCACTTTCTCTTTGTTTATCATCCTTTTTCAACTTTAAAATTTGAAGCTATTGTTTGGGATCCAACTTTGCCAATCATGTGCCCTGTGTCTAATCCAACAAAAGATCTTTGCATAGAACCACAACCTTAAATTAAAGGAGAAGCAACAACAAAATCAAGCACATGCATAAAACCGTTTAAACCAATAAAACAAGATTTAGTGAAACTCCTACACTACAGTCTAAAACATTGAATTTCCTCCAACCTTCAAGATTTTAGTAGCTTTATCACTAGTAGAAAATGCAAGAATTTTGACAGAATTCTGTTGATTTGGTCGCGTTGTCCCGGTCACTGTTTTGTTGATTTGAATAGAATTTTTTTAAATTTTTACTGATTTCTGTTGAAATCAACAAAACAATGATCGGGACAACGCGACCAAATCAACAAAATTTCTTTCAAAATTCCTGCGTTTTCTATTAGTGTACCAATTTTATTTGTAATTTTTTTGCCTTTCAAAGAGGACACAAATACACAATTGCAGCAAAAGTAGTTTCATGATGGTATTAAATGTATATCTGTCCACTAGTCCTCTTATGAACCATAAATAGATCATGGAATTTCAGCTTACATTTTAGCACGAGGAACAAAGAATAATCTAATTGTTTTGGATTTAATCCCTAAAAGCCCAGTGTTCCCTCGGGGGACAAAATAGATTTTGGGTAGGTTCCTATGACCTCAATTTTTAGTGAAACCTTTTTGAAACTTCCTCATAATGCAAAAAAACTTATTAGCTTTCTAGGTATATAATTTTTATTTCAATTGGTGCATGGAAACGAAAGTTATACCACAAAAAGCCCGAATTTCAACTCGGCAAGCAGAAAAATAAATCCACAAAAACTTGAAATTAAATTGAAAATTGAAAATTAAACTAAATTTTTTTTCTTATAGATTTCATTTTTGTCTAAATTTGAAGGTTTGGTTCATTCCATATGAATTAGTAATGTCAAAGTTATGAAAAATCTTGTTTTTTGGGCAATTTAAGCATGTTTTAGAAAAAATAATTCATAGGGGTCATTTTTCAATGCAGTTTTCACAATTTTTTTTGACAAGGTTTAATTTGCTTGCTAGAACAATGTCACAATTGGGATTATTGCGTTTCAATTCCATCTTAGAGCTATTAATGATTTAATTCTTCTCTCAATCTCTTACTCAATCTTGGACCTATTTCTACTTTAAAAAAAATTTAAAAATGAAATCAAGTGGGATTTTATTCAATTTTTTTCAAGACTCTCAAATCAATTCTTCAGCCAAGAAATATTTAAATTCAAGGTCTGCAATGCAAAACATTTCCAAAAATGGCGGTTAAAGTCATCTGAAATTGCTGGCCAGTGTTCAAAAAAACTTCTTTATAGAATTTTGAATGCTAATCACTACAAGAGAAAGGGGTGTTTTAAGTATAGTCCGAGAGATAAGATTTTAAGTGATGACTTATAAGGAGTCTTGTAAGTAAGAATTTACTAAAAATACATGTCTTTTTAGTAAAAATGACATGTGTTTCTAGTAAATTCTTACTTACAAGACTCCTTATAAGTCAACACTTAAAATCTTATCTTTAGGACTATATTTAAAACACCCCTTTCTCTTGTAGTGAATATCTTACAATTTGTAGAGTCAAACTTCATGAAAATTTTACCACATGATCTCAGACTCAAAAAATTACAAGAACCTATGGTTAGATTCTAAAAAAGATATTCTTTTTAATTTCTTCAATGAATGTAGAAAAAATGATAGTTTTGAGTGTTTTTTGATAGAAAAATGGCCTTAGACCTTCAGGGGTTAACCCTTAAAGGACGGACCTATCACCGTAGGGAAAGGCGGGGTGCAAAATGTAGTGCTTGACCAAGGGGAAAAACATTGTTCATGCACATGTTTAGCTTTGGCAAAATTGTACAAACCAATACCTGATGCTATCCATTCAAAAATTGCAAGAAGGGCAATGTGCCACAAAACACTTTCATGTGAAAATCTTTACTATCTTCATAGAATTAGGTCTACCTAAATATATGGAAGCAATTGAAAACACTAAATTTGACTTCCCGTGATGATTGAAATATGTGTGGTCACTTTCACAAAAAGAACGGATGAAACTTAGCTAGTGTCCACTCACCAGATGAGATTTTGGTCATCCAAGGGACACAAAACGTCCACCTCGTCTTGTAAGGGTTAAGAAAGGCTTGTGGGAGACAAGAGTCATGTTAGTTTATATCACAATTAGATTGTAAAACTGAATAGATATACATGAACTACTGACACTGCAACGACAAATGTCAAACTTCTAATTTTTACAAAGACTAGGATGAGTCTAGATCAACTAAACACATAATATTCATAAAATATTCTAATAATAAGGTAGAACCACCTATTACCAACCAGTGCCCCATAGCCAACCATAGTTTGACTTATTTCCAACCAATGCTAGAATGTTTTTTATTCATCTTTTCAAGGTTGGGACTAAAGGTTCATGATACATGTTCCAAAGTAGTGCAAAAACAGGTAGGAAGCAATGAGTGGAAAACTAGTTTTTTGAATGATCGGAATTGGAAGAGTGTAGAGATCGGCTATGGGTCCGGAGCACATTTTGCCTTTCAAAATTCATAGTAATTTCAATTCATGCAATAAAAGTACCAAAGCTTTTGCAATCCTTATCATTTTTTATCAACACACCACTAAAAATATTTACCTTGCATTCCATTGCTTCAGNTTGAACTTTGAATGCTAATATCTTACAATCTGTATACTTAGTCAAATTTCAACCATTATTTAAATATTTAAAAATTGCAGTTTAGTTTGCCAATAGTCTTGGATCCAATTCCCCTGAAGCATTGTTTATTGAGTTGTCTTCAATTTTGCAAGATTTTTTTTCATCAGAATGGTACTGCATACGTGTTTATGGAATGATTCATTGTATTTAAGAAATAATCACTAAAACTTCAATTGAAATGTCAAGATGAAATCCTAGTAAAAAGCATTCTATGATACATTTTGATGCCTTCTTCATTGCATACATCTTACAGGCAAATTAAGTTCATGATTTTGGGATCATAATCATTGTTAATGTAATATAATATTTTCTTTTATCAGAGGTACTTCCTCATCAATTGGCACTCCTAAAATCCTATATAAGCACAAATTCGTTTTGCCACTCATCTATCCTTTAAATCAGGCTGTTTGTTTTGTTTGCTACATTGTGATCTCCCGGACCGTGTGTCCCTCAGGGGCGCGCTTGGTACCGTTGGAAAGACCACAACGAGGAGGGGTGCTTGGGCTTGGTTTCGTGGCGTTCCGACCTATGGGGTGAAAGTTATTGAATTTTGAAGTTTTTGTGAATCCAACGACAGAGGGCACACTTAGTTTTAATTGAAAAATTGAACCTTTCTTTCATGTGTTCACTCCAAGGGTGAAGAAAAAACAAAGGATCAATTTCAAACTCATAGAGTTCATAAGATTTTAATCCTTAAATGCCCAAATTGCGTTTTGGGGAAACATAGCGATTTTAGGCAACTCACTACAATTGGAGTTTTTTAATTTTTTCTTTGGAATTTTCACTCAACATGTGCCCAAGTAGCAGTTTTAAGGCCCAACCATTTTCATAACTTTTGACTACACAGTAAAAAAATATTGCATGATATGTGATTTTCATTGCTCGGGGGCAACCTAGGAATTTTTTCTCAAATCTCTTGTTTAAGAAATAAAAATTTGAAATCGGTTTCCAAGATTCATGTATACATGGAAAGCTTTGAATAATTCCATTCTTATTAATGAGATGAAAGTTATAAGG
>VACF01000678.1:0-38836 GCA_006891605.1 Pleurozium schreberi
AGTTCTAAAATCACAGTGTTTTAGTGAGACATTCCTTTTGGGTACCCATATCGTGCCATTGCCCATGAGTCGAATTGGAAATATTGCAATTGATTTGGTGTATGGGAATTTCCAATTGTTTTGTGTTGCTGTAGTGGATTAAATGATTGATTATAATGTATGACGAGGATAAATGCCTAATAGAAGTTGTTGTGATTGATTAAAATTGAATCCAATGAAGTGTGAATTTTGATGAGTTGGATTTACAAATAGAAATTGTCTGTATGTGTTGGTTTTGAGTGGAAGTATTGAATTAGGACCCAAGTTTGTGAAAAATGGTTGAGCAATTTACATTGAAGTAAGATATACCTACTTGTGGAGTTTGAGAAAATTTGACTAGTGGTGTGGAGCTAAAGGCTAATGGTTACCAAGTTGGAAGACCTAGTCCAACAATTAAAGTTTCTAACCTCCATACTTTAAGAGTGATGTGCAAATTGGAAGTGAATCAAGTTGGAAGTAATTTAATGCACATCCTTTTGAATTGTGCAACCTGGCTAGGATTAAAATCCACTAGCTAGTGAACCCTACTTAAAATTCTCCTTGTAATAAACTTATAATATTAATAGGATAATTTTCAATTCATTCGTTATCCTCCTTCAACAAGTCCTACCAAGGCTGCACCAACAAATTCTACTACTTTTGAATTATGGTATGGTCGACAACCTATTTCATCATGTCTTAAATTATTTGGATGCAAAGCTATATTTTTATTTCCAAAGAACAAACACAAAATTAGACTCTTGGACATTCTCATGAAGCAACTTTCTTAGGCTATAGTGAAGAAGCTAAGGCTCACCACTTAATGAACATACAAACTAAAAAATCAATAATATCCATAGATGTTATATTTGATAAAATTCTTGTTAAAATTCCAAAAATAAATGTGTTACAAAAAGACTATGAGACAAAATTTTATATAGTTCTAGCTTTATTTAAAACACAACCTACTTTAAGAAATCATCAAAATAATTTACCTCAAATTCAAAAATTGCCTCAGCCCTCCCACCTACAGCATAATTTAAAGAATGTTAAGTCCAAAGTCAGTCTTTGTCTACTCCATTACACCAAAGTATTTAACCAAATGACAATATTCATTTAAATATAATAACATGCAACCTTTTTCAAATTATCTTTACATTCAAATATAGTTGCTGAATCTTTATCTCATAAAACAGAGGGTAATTCTGGTTTTAAATCAACATATGCTCCTCCAAGCTCCTTAGCTCAACCTTCAAGGTTGGGGACTCGAATTCACATGAATTGTGACCTTTTATGAATGAAGTGAAGTGTGTCATGTTAGAAATGAGGAAACTGTGCAAGTCTAAGTGTGATGTTGTAGTTGAAAAAGTCGCCATGATGCAACACCATATAAAAAAAATATCAAGAGTTTTTTCAGTCAAGAATTTGGTGGAGAAATTGTGCAAATTATTATTTGCATTTGCAAGATGAGGTTGATGGGAGGCTTATGGACAAGGTTGACAAAATTACCGGAATTAATCTGGTGCTTAACAATTGCATGTTCCCATATTCATACATTTGCATTTGCCATGTGGAGAAGCTTTTATGCAAGTTCATGAAGATTCAGTGTCCAACACATATTGGACAAGCATACAGTATTGCTTATGGCTTCGCAGATTATCAACGCCGAGATGCAGTACACTACAGAGTTGGAGAGGCATAATTCTTAGTCGAGGGTTGCTATTATGTGAGCATAGGAGTGTGAGTCCATGAGCCTAGAATACCACACATCTATATAATAGGTGTAGATACTATAGAAACTGTCAATGATTATATGGTATATATGTTACAAATACACATATTATAGGTTTTTATGATACATGCACCTTCTATAGTGTGTGGTATCTATATTATAAGTACCTATATTGTAGACTCAATGCTCACAAGCTTGCATTCTTGGGCTCACATACTAGCACTGTTGATTCTTATTCATGTACCATTTTGGATTGTAGTAACATTTGATGTGCAATTTATTTATGCAATTTGTGGTTAGGGCATTTTTATTTTTCTGATTTGATGGGATTTTTGTTTCTTTTTTTGAACAGGTCCGATTGATTGAGCTGCCTCATGGTGTTGTAAAATCTACACCCAAAATATTAATGTAACTAAACCATTAATGTAACTAAACCATTTAATGTCAATGGAATCCTAAATGGTTTAGTTACATTAATGTTTTGGGTGCAGATTTTACAAGCCTTTGATGGCAATGATGGCAAGGGTGCTCACTACTATTAGAATTTAAGATGATTTTTCATCATCAAATGTATGATCTTTATTTCATAATTTTCAGTGAAAGCTCTTGCTCTATACTCCCTAGTCATATTAAGCTCTTTATTGGTTTTATCTTTTCACAATATTCAAGTCAAGGTATTGCACCAGGTACTTATTTGTAACTGTAGAAATTGAGAATTGTATATCAATTTCCTGGTGGTAAAACGTTGTACAAGTTGTTTTTGTAATAGATTGATTCCCTCATGGAAAACATTTACATATTCCTTCTTTGACCTAATTTACCATCTAGCTAAGTCATTCTCCCACTTACAACACATGGGAGAGGAGGTAAAGATCTTTAGGTTTCCCACTTTCTGAAACAGGGAAAGGCTGCTATCTTCCTTGTACACTTGATTCTCAAAACTAAATTGATTCCATGAGAATGCTATTGTTTCCAAACCTGCATTGTGCCGTTAACTTAGTCAAAATAAAAGTGAAAGTAATTTTCTAATTTTTTTATTCATAAAAACTTTGAAATTCAATAACTTTCACATTGTAGGTCCAAACACCACAAAACAAAGCCCGTGCACCCTTCTTTGCCGATAGCTGATGGTACCAAAAAACACGATGGAGCGACGCATGGTCTAGGAAATCTCAACGTAACAAACAAACTAATTAACCAACTAAACTAAACTAAACCCTAACTTAAGGTATAGATTATGAATAGTGGTAGTAATGTGATATTCATATCGAGATTGCACAAAAAGAATGATGAGCAAAGCAAATGTTTTGAAACTGAATTGCCTCAAAATCATTGTCAACAATGTCATATAAGTTACTTATAGTGATACAATGCATACAGTCACGCAAAGTCAACTTTGTTTAGCTAAACTATTTCATTGTCAAATAAGGTATTTCTTATTGACAACAAATAATATCCAATAAACAGACTATGTGATATTTAACAAATAAAATCATGAATTAAAATAAATTCTTAAATGTCACAGAGTACCATGTCAATGTCATGGATTGCAATGTTGCATAATGGATTTTCTACTCTCAAAAAGTCTTACAAGTATAGTTTTTTAAAATCTATTTAAACTATATTGTTTTAATCATAAAAATCTTATACATTTTTTTTTTGGTAAAGACAACCACTGACAATCATTGGGACTTACATTATTTTTACTATTCAAATTACATAAGAGAATCTTTAATCTAGCCTAATAAGGTATTACATATAAGGCAAATAATAACAAGTTTTTAATGCCAACTCTACATATTATTTTTATTATACAAGACTCTTCAAACATTTTATTAAGACTAACATTATGAGAATTTATGGGACAATAATGATTAGATTTAAAGGAAGATGATATCTCCAATGCTAATAATAAAAAATGTTAATAACCAAGGTTTACCAAATTAGAAATATCACGAGAAGGTTAAAAATAAGAGAACATAATGTGTTCATTATAGAAATTGCTTAGAAAATAAATACTTCTCTTTTGCTCATTTGTCATTTTTCTCTCAAAATTGGGTAATAATCTAAATGTTTAATGTTACACATGCTTATTGTTTTGCAAATCATAAAGACAAAATGATAGATAAAAATGACTCCCAAACAATAGTGGCTCCAATTATGACACTTTTGTTGTAGCACCTCAAAATTATGAAGCTTTAGTGATGTATAGGGATTCAAAGTTTAGAAATTTAGTTCTAGTTGAAGTGTCTCAAAATCATGTTGTTTTTGTCTTGCTGCCTCCATAACATCAGTAGCTAGAGCAAAGTCTCCTTTTTTTGTGGACACCATCTATGAAATCCATCCACGGCCTCTCTCGATCTTTTACTATTGGCTTGTTAATTGTTTAGTTTGTTAGACTGAGACTTGTTAGATTAGAAGATATCATGAGTTAGTGACTATCGTGTTCTTTTCTCATGGGTGGGTTCTGGTTGTTAGTGCACAATTAATTAATGCAATCCATTTACTATCAAATATTTTTCCACATGTAATACACTAAATGACTGAATCACCAGCTAATTGCATCAATAACTAACTGAATGATAATGAAGTTGCTGACAACTGAACTTCCACCTTCTGTTTTGTATTGCATTTTCTTGCATTCCTTGCCTGAGCTTTCTAACTAATTTGACAAGTGTCTTTGTAGCTATTGATATGATGTGGAATATTCCACATCATATTTCACATCATTATGTTACAAAGAAGGAAAACCTTGCTTTGGCTACTGAATAATATGTCAATAAAAACCAATGTTTGTTGGAAATTCAAGGGTGATTGCAAGAAATACCCATATTGTTTTAATGTCACACGTTGCATGTTGATCTTTGGCCATAACTTTGGTATTTTGGCTCCAAATGACTCAAGATTTGTAGGAAAGATACTCATGACTATTACACATCTTGCCTAATTTTTTTTTTCAAATTTTAAAATATACTTTGTTGTTAAATAATAGACCCCAATTTAATGTGACACTTGCCAATTTGGAGTTTTTTTGAGCAAAGTAGTATCCAAAGAAAAACAATTTGAGGCTGAAACTTGGAGGAGGTGATCTTCTAATAGACTTGTAGCTATTGGTCAAAGGAATTTTCTAAAACTACTAATTTTATGTGTTGTAGAAGTCTACAAAGTGAGTTTCTTTTTGCTAGCATTTTGAAACATATAAAATATTAATTTGGTGGGTGTTTTGGTGAATGACCATCTCCATAGAGTTGTTAAAAATGGCCATCTTTTATTTTCTTCAAAAATAGTTTTTTGTAATTTTCATAAATTATAACGTTGAAGTACCAATTTTCTTAACATTTTGCACTTTTCTAGTTCTTCTACTTAGAGAATTTTTCTATGCTTTTCCTTCTTAGGGTATCTTCTTCTTAAGAGTATAAATATTGTGGGTATTTTCAATTTAAAAAAAAAATCAAAATTCTAGTTTTAAAACACTCTAGAAAAAAATCAACAGTACTAAAAACACAACAAATAGTACAAGTGTTTCTTGCAATCACCTTCCAATATTATCTCTAAAATGCAATGATTAGCTAAAATTGTAGTTCTTGTTATCGTCTTCCATAATAGGTGGCTAATGAAAATTAGTCATAGCTATACAAAGAGGAAAAAATCATAACAACGTTGAAATGTGCTTAATTTTTTATATTTCTCAAACTTTCACTTTGAAAATGAATAAGTTATATCATTGACATATTTGATTTTCAATTGTTAGAAAGGTGGATTCTAATGGAGCTGTAATTGAGTTGACCTTTGGCAACCATAACATGGTGGATGGAGGAATGTACTTGTGGTTTCACCAAAATAATATTTGGTCTAAATTGTATTTGTGGGTATAGGATTCAAAATGTTCTCACCTAGTACTGGGTCAAAATCAAGGGGACTTAAAAGGCAATGCAGAAATTTATTTATATATATATATATTTACTTTTATTGTAATATCTACCTAACTTGTAAATGCATCGACACATTTAAAGATGAAGAGTATGATTAAATTAAATGAGTTTCGAGGCATTTTTTTTCATTTGAAGTCATGACTAGATTATCTCCCTATTACTCATTGAAAACTTATTGCTGTAATTGAAGACTAAAAATGATAAAATCCTACCAAATGAAGGATGACATTTCATGACTTTTACAATAATACTAATACTTCATAGATTTATTATTGCTCACAAGTGTTTGACTTTTGAAAAAATTATGTTATTTAAATGCTTATATCTCAAGAGTTCTTTGAGATTTAAAGCCTATGTTTTTTGAATGCTTATATTTCACCACATGTGTCATGGTTAGAGAATTTTTCTATGAATTTCCTTCGGTGGTTATCTTCATCTTAAAGGTGTATACATTGACTATATTTTTAAGAAATTTTAAAAATTAGTTTTCTATTTTTAAAGTACTCCAGAAAAATTAATGAGTACTATTCCAAAACGCAACAAATAGTACAAGTGTTTCTTGCAATCACCCTGTGCCAATTTTTTTTTTCACTTTTCATCCATAATGTTGGCGATTGTTAAGCATTGTTGTTGCTTTTATATTGATGATTAAGTTGATTAATAGAAGATGGATTGTTTACGCAAGAGTTTCTAAATGATTTTCTCACTCACCGTAGCAAAAAGTTTGATAAAGATGTCACTTTCATTACGCCTGATAGCCTCAAAATGTGACCCATTAAGATCACAACACGTAGTTTCAAAGATTCAAGGGCTTGAGTGTTTGCATGCTGGCTTCGTGGATGGAAAGCATTTTTGAAAGACAAGCACATCAAAGTTGGCAACACATTCATCTTCAAACTGATCACATTTTTGTGCTTGGAAGTATTCATTGGTACATCACTTGTTGAGGTCTATTTAGATGACGACAACAATGCGGACCAAGACAATGTAGACCGAGACCTTGCACACCAAGCATCACTTCAAGACACATCTTTCAATAAATTACCATTTCAACCTAAGTTTGTGGTGACCATCAACATGTGTTGAAATCTTTTACCTTGATCAATGCTATTGAAAACTTGTTGACGCAAATTGATTTTTGTTTATCCATGCTTGCAAATTGATTCATCCACTCATCTCCTACCTTGTTAATCATAGTAATTAGCAAAGTTACTCAGTAAATAACAACCTTGGATGTTGCACTTGAACATGTCCCGTGAAAGATAGTTTTTTGTGAATCCATTGGAGACTTTTTACTATTCTCTTGCAATGTTAGATCATATTTTGCATTTTTGTCTCCACAATGATGATCCATTATAAGTTGGTCTCGTTGCGTAGGAGTTTCCAAGTGATTTTATCAACCATCATAGCAAAATTTTTGGTATAGATGCCACCTTTGTGACATGAGATACACACCAAACTTGGCCCATCAAGATAACTATACGTAGATTCAAAGACTCAAGAACTTGCGTGCTTGCGTGCTTGCGTATGGACCTGGCGGATGGAAAGCTTTGGTGATTGACAACTACATCAAAGTTGGTTGACGTATGCAACTTCAAATTGATGATATTTTTGCACTTTGAAGTGGTCATTGGTAGGTCACTTGTGGAGGTCCACTCGGATCAATGCAGACCAAGACCAAGACGCCTAGTGCAACAATTGCTTTTGTTTTTTACAAACTAGTTTGAATAAAACCAATTTTTTTAGAAATAACTGTATTTCTAATAGTATTGTAAAATATCATAACTCGTTGGAAAAATTATTTAATTTCAAGTTATTGCATATTTATTAACTAGGATTTCACTTTTGTTTGTGCTACCAATGATCGACAAACTGTTGAAGGTTTGAGACTTAAAAGGTATATTTTTTTAATGGTTTGTCATATAGAGTCTAGAAAGAATCTTGATTGATTTCTTAATAGATTAAAAAAATCCAAATTTACTTCAAAATATTTTTATCAAAAAATAAAAATGATCAAACCGTCAATTATTTGGGTTGTAAAAAACTCTTTTACTTTCATTGATTGCTCTTGATAACTAATGACAAGTTTTCATTGTTATAGGTTATTACTTAAGGTCCAAATAAAGATGAAAGGATATATATGTCAAGTACCTGTATATATAAATCAACTTCAATACATAGGTGTCAATGGAACTCTAATTTATTTTGTCGTCATTCTAATTTTCATAAATGATTTAAGATGTTCTATGTAGATTGAAAGAGACACATCAAAATATATGGAAAATTTATGTATATTTTAGAAGGGAGTCAAGATGATGTGAGATAAATTGACAACTTTTGTTTAGCATGTTTTCACATGTAGTGATTTGAATCTTTTTGACCAAAATTGTTCAATAAACACATAATTATATATTAATAATTAAACCAAAATTTCTTTTCATAACCACATTATTTACAAACAAATAAATAAATTATTCTTACCATATAGAGACAAAAATGGCTCCAATTATGACACTCTTGTTGTAGCAGCTCAAAATTATGAAACTCTAGCAATGTCACTCACTGATGTATAGACTCAAAATTTAAAAATCTAGCTCTAGTTGAAATGTCTCAAAATCATGTTGTTTTTGGCGTGCCGCCTTCACCAAAACCAAAATTGTTGGAAGTTCCAATACTATCTCTAAAATGCAATGCTTAGTTAAAATTGTAGTTCTTGCTATCATCTTTCATAATAGGTGTCTAATGAAATTTAGTCATAACTATACAAAGTGGAAAAAATCATAATGACTTTGATATATGCTTAACATTTTATATTTTTCAAACTTTCACTTTGAAAATGTGTAAGCTATATCATTGATATATTTGATTTTTCGATGTTAAAAATTTGGATTCTAATGGAGTGTAATTAAGATGACCTTTGGCAACCATATTGACAATAAATGTGGCAATTAGTAACCATGGTGAATGGATGGATATATTTGTAATTTCACTAAAATAAAATATGGTTTCATTTATTTCTATGGGATTAGGTCCCAAAAGATTTTCACGTCATGGGACAAAATTAAGTGACAATGCAAAAAATAATATATATATATAGATATTTATTTCAATATCTACTTTTATAAATGCATTTCAAGACATATATAAAGATGAGGTGTACGACTACATGAGATAAATTTTTGGCCATAAAATTGTAGCATGAATAGATTATTCCATAGCTCTCATTGAAACCTTATTGCAATTGTGTAGAAGAAAATGACAAAAGTCACGAAAGGAAGCATTTGCATCAACCCAAGTAAATCAAAACTACATCAAGGAAACAATAAAGGTGGATGCAAACTCAAGACACATTAAGCACACATCCTTTGGTTGATCATCCTTTAGCTTCTTGGTTGATGTCAAACAATGTAATAAAGGAGAGAATTATGAGTTCCATTGCCCGTGCGGTGCTCCTAACATATCACAAGGCATAATCAATTGTGCTTAAACTCATACTGATTGTGACTGTTATAACACTCGTTTTGTTTTTCCCTCACATCTTCAATGTATGTGAATTGTGCATTGCTTTGAAATAGAAGCTGTTTACAATAACATTCCTTTAAAGTAGACCTAGACACCTAGTTTCCTTTTGTATATCTTTTCATCCACAATATATAATGTATTAAGTTTTTTAAGCATTGCTTCTTCATCTAGGATACATTAGGCCATGTATTGTTGAAATTCAACCCATTCCAATTGTATGAACTTCTTTATAATGAGTTGTATTCATTAAACTCTTATTTATCTTCATAAGTATTTTTTAAATATCATGATTTTTATAGTGATCAACAATAAAAAAAAAAAATATTTTAAGAACTTACGAGAGGTGAAAAAATTAATTAATGTAATTAATATATTCATAATAATGTGCAAACCAATTCACAAAATATAATAAGGAATTTGTCTATGTATGGTAGAAAAGACATCCGTTTTATTGGAAAAATACATAAGTATTATCAAAACATAATAAAATTCCAAAATGATTATATTATCATACCTTATGATGACTTATATGTCATATTATTCTTTGAAAAAATGTTTAATATCTTACTAATTTTTTCATAAAATTCTAATACCTTTGTTATACAATAAAAAATTGTATAAAAGACTTATTCCACAATTTCTAAATATGTGGGAAGCTTTGAATCATTTCATTTTGATTAATAAAATAAACATTCTGAGGAATTTCATGATGGTTATCTTACCACCTAAAGCAAGCACAACATTTATCATGGCAACAACATTTTTTAGTACAACCATGAATTGAAGGAATAAAAACATAACTTTTTATGATGAATTTATATTAGAAAGGTGTAAGTGTCCTATGATAGTTAATAATAACTCCATGACCATCTCCCAAGGCATTGATTATGGCTACAAATCAACCTAATTTAGTCCTAATCCTATTTACCAAATTGCATTTGGTGTCTACAATTTCAAGGACTTGTATTTCCTCCATCCAATGATTTCTTTCAATAAAATTTGCTAGAGTATGTTTCCCTTAAAGTCTAGTTATTGTGGTAAAATTTTCATGTCAATCAAAGTTTCTTTGAATGTTTGGAAATAATTGAAAGCTCAAAATTCAAGTGTAGTGAAGGTACCATATCATTCACTTTTGAACTTGTTGGGAACCTTCGCACCTGCTGATGATTGTGCGTTGGATGTCCAACACCCCAGAACGGACGGAAGTCACGGCCAACTTTCGGTTGCAGACAGTGATGAGGTGCAGGTCCAGATAATTGAGGACTCCATAGACCTACTGACTCATCTTTTCCACCGCTTAATATAAACTTATCCTGTGCATCGTGCAGGGACTGCAGTCAACATTCAATGGTCAGTCTCAATGTCAATGTCAATGTGTCTACAATAGAAGATTCTAATATCCTGTAACTCATATTTTAAGTCCACTACAAAATGCTTGGCTGAAGGGATTTGGTACGTCCATGCTTCCAGGTTTCTGTCCCTAGTGTAAGGCAGATTTCGAGATTATTTTCAGGACCAAGTTTAGGCGATTTCGTCTTCTGTCAGGTCAATGCAGCATATTGTGGTTAATATAATCTTGTATACACGTTTGAATGACAAAGAGAAGAGGGGAAAACAATGCTCAGTCTGTATGTTACTTCAATCGATCAGTACATGAGCAAAAGTATTTGCTTTGTTAAACTAGGCTACAATTTAGAGTAGTTGAACTCTTCAGTTTGTCGTTCCCTGGTTCAATTGCTTTTAGTGAATTTATTTCAGCTCCTATCATCGCAACTGCCGGATGCCTAAAGTCAGAGGACCTGTTTAAGTTGTTGTCTTCTTCCTCGTGCACTCATGCTGTAATAGCTAGAATAGGGGATAGCAGAACCTTTGGTATATTAGTATCAGATTTGCACGATCTTTTGGTCCACAGTCCACACCCGTCTCCCTCTTCCTCAGTTTGGTCACACAATGGTCCTCAACTTGCTGCTCTGTCAAGTATATTCTCATGTTGCTCTCAGTATTATCATGAATGAGAGCTTGATGTAAGGACTAGACTCTTTGCATACGCTAGTTCCACTTCAGACCCTGAGTTTAATAATAAGTTAGTGTGTTGAGTTAGGGCGCCAGCATAAGTTATTGCAGATGTCTAATGTTTTGCAGCTAATTGAGCGGGCCTCACCATGATGGCAGTAGTAAGTAAGCTTAGTACTCCCCACTGCTAGAAATTGATCAAATTGGGGTGTCTGTCTGTCTGTGTCTGTTTGAGCTTCAACCTTGGTGCTGAAAACAGGAGAGTCTTCCCAAAATGAGTGAACTAGGGTTTAGGAGCCGGCCATGGCTGAGCTTGCAATGGCTACTAGCGCTTGTGTTGCTGCAGTTTAGCCTCGTGGAAGCTGTGTGCGTCCCTGAGAGTGGGTGTGATGTTGCTTACGCGTACTACAAGGCTCAAGCGAATGAAACTCTGGACTCTATTGGGKYGAAGTTCCAAACCACGGCGGATGCGATTCTGGCAGTCAATCCCACCATAGCCATCGACAACGAACGCAACTTCATCGTCACCAACCAGCCCTTGTACATTCCCTTCACATGCGAGTGCATTCAAAAGGAGTTGTACCATGCGTTTGATTATCAGGTGAGCGCCTCTATTTTTGTGTTTATTCCTTTGTCATCTACACATTAGTCCGATTTCTTGTGTTTTCTTTAAACATCGACRATATTCTCGATGGTTTGACTTGCTCGGTGATAGCACTAGTGAAAATCACGTCCAGACCTGTTCTAAACRGRGASTCCWGGATAAGTAATCAATTCCATCCGAGTTGGGTAGACTCACTAATTAGAACAAGAAATAATCTCTATTAATTGTCCATCGTAGWCAAATTGCGGATCCGATTTCTCCTAGAGATTAGAAAATTGTGTACATATTATGATATACAGTATGATGTAATGGTTTTTTTATGGGTGATTCCAGGTTCAAAGAGCTGATGATATCGAATCAATCACCAGCACTGTGTTTGAGGATCTCAGTCAGACGAATTGGGTGGCAACTTGGAATGCATTGGCAGATCCAAACTTCATTCTAACGGGCGCAGATTTTAAGATTCCTGTGAAGTGCTTCTGTGGGAACCCAAGTGTGAGCTTGAGCTATGGCCTGTTTCTGACRTATGTGTTGGCCGGTGGCCACAACTTGAGCAGCCTGGCTTCGGAGTTCAACACAACGGAAGCTCTTTTGAGGAATTACAATCCAACGGTAAACTGGAACGACTCCCAGACGGTGCAGTACGCGTTCATCCCAGTGCCAGGTGCAAAACTAAAACAGAAYTTCATGAAGTTTGGGTTCACAGTACGCAAAATGTAATTGCTTGTCAAATCCTTTGCACATGAACATGACAKTGTAGACAACCCTAGTTGAGTGCTCACCCTTCGAATTGGAATTAAAAAGAGACCCATGTTTTGTAAAATTCCGCTCAATTTGTACAAGAGAGAGTGAATGATTCCAACACTAGTGGAAAGTATGTCTTGTTCTGGACATCATGGGGTCTATCCACGTGTCCAAGTTTAGTTTTGCTTGATTAGCTCTAATTTGACGTGTCTTTGCTCTAATTTATCTCTTAGTAGGCATTGTTCTCAACAGGTGCCATGCTACTGCTAGTGAAGAATGTTATAGAATTTGTGAACTGTCTGCTCGGGATTTTCCCCACATTCAAGCTTTCTGAAATATTTGTATGTCATGTGTTATGGATTGGGGATGCAGATCAGACAGGCACATATCCTCTGTTTTCCTTGTGAGTTTCTGTAACCCTTTGTGTAGTTTAATTCAACATACTTAAGTAGAACGGCAGATGATTATGATTGTGATTATCAGATGAAGAATTTCGCACTTTTCTGTGACAAAGTTCCCTCAAACTTTGCATTTTCAGTACTTGAGAGCATGCTAGTGGAAATGATGTCTTGTTTCAGCCAGGCAAACCACCCAATTAGGCTGGAACGCGTCATTGTAACCAATGACCCAACTCCAGGTGGACTCCCTGTCTGGAACAGCAAAAAGATTTCCGCCACTGACACTAATTTATCCTAATATGAGTGAGGTTGAATTAGTAACATCTCAGCTTGCACTAATTAAAAATAGTGTGATTCGGTATAGGAGAGTCACAATCTCTAATGGGATAAGTCAGTTTAGTGTCAGCTAATTTTTGAGCTTCTTGTCAGCTTGCACAATTTAAGTGCGACGTCAAGTAACCGACTTGTGTGTTCCTTGTGTGTGGCAGTGGCTCATGTGAGTGACACCCCAGGATCCCTTCATATCCACACCACCCTCTTTCCCATTCTGAGAATTTCCATCCACACAAGTTGAATTTGTTTTTCTTCAGTTGAGACACACACAAACAAAAAGCCTAAATGAAAGAAGACTTTCCTCTTCATTCCATTATTTATTTTCTCTCAGATTTTGTTCTCAAGATAATTATTAGATTTCTGAATATTTGCAAAGAGTAGACTTCAGGAGCATAATTATTTATTGTAAGCACAGTGAAAACGTGTTTCATCTGAGCATTATACTATCTAACAGTGCGTGAGACTAAGTGATTATTTTTGGGATGCTCTATGTCAGCCGGCGCAGATGACGGGATCACCACCGCGGGCGTGTTAGCCGGGGTTGCCATCGGGGTTGGAGGCGCTCTGTTGTTTCTCAGTGTTCTCGCTCTGTGTCGCCGATGTCTCCGCATGGAGCAACAAAGGAGGCAAGAAAGGAGGCGCTTGCAAAACAAGCTGAAGAGCTTGGAAGTGGATCCCATCAGGAAGACCGATGAGCCACATCTAAAATTGCTCTTAGTAAAGGCTCTTAGTATTGATTGTCAATGTCATCATTCTCATACATCTTTGTCATTAATAAATCTTTTAAATTAGGTTCACTTGTTTGTATATTTTGTTTTGTTTTGTAATGGTGAAATCTCTCACTAAGACCTTGTGTCCCCTAATTGCGCTCGTGGTACCTGTGGAAAGCTCTTGATAAGGAGGGATGCATGGGCTTTGTTTCGTGACATTCCAACTCACAATGAGAAAGTTATGAATTTTTTGAGTAATTTTTGGTTCAAAAAAAATAAAAAAAATATTTTCACACTTCCTTTGCTCGTGGCAATGGCATAGGGCACATTAGTATCTTTTAAGTTGTTCTCAACTTTTCTTTTCTTTTCCATCATCATCAGAACATAGGGTTCCCGTTTTGGATCATATGAAGCAGTCAATTTTGGGTGCACCTACTTCAATGGGACCGACGTGACAAGTGCACTGCAAACAACAACAGAGACAAGTGACTGCCAAAGATATTTGTGATTGTCTTTTCAGAAAACGGTCATGTTATTATACCTTAGAGGTTGGAGTGTTGACTGAATTCGTAGCAAAGACTGGTGAAAGAAACTAAAGTTTTATTTATTTATTTATTTTAATTTTTAAAACCCATAAGAAATTCAAGGTTTCATAATTCATACCAATGGATATCATATGGTATCAATCATGGTAGCTGCTGTACTGTACATGTTAAGGTAGAGATGTATCTGGTCCAAGTCAGACCTTCTGGACAGTGGTCCTTGTAAATTCTGACTCTTTTTTACTGTCTGCATCATGTTTGATTTTCTGAGGAAATTCGTACAACTACAACTCAATTTTTCTACCACTAGGCAACGACTACTTGCGCACATTTATTGATTTGTGTACCCAATAGTACAAACTGTCTCTGTTGCGCATATGGGCTTCTGAATTTTAGTCCAACTTATCTTATCTGGAGTCTGCACCAAAGTTACTCATATTTGTGGCTTTGAGACCACTTTCCTTGAGAAAAAAGAACACCCACCACTTTTTTKAAGAAGTGGAACACTGAAATTATTTCTTGTAGAAAGGTGATAGTTACAGGTATTTCAACTTGTGTACAATACAGATATTATTCCAGACTACACTAGCTTAAAAAGTTTACGAACGATGTTACTTTAATTGGTAAATTAGGGTCACATGCAGTAAGGTAGGTGAGTACATTCCATASGCTTTGACCAATTGGCCCCAATTGGGATGGGCTCTTAAGTGTCGTGCCTTCAATCTGAACCGATCATTCTTGAATGATTGAGATTTGGGCCACAATGGGATGAAGAGTGGCCACAATAAAAGTGTTGAGTAATGGTAATGGAGTGATTAGTAGTGATGATCATTCTAGAAACTTCTATCTTATGCCCAAATTATAATCAATATAATTGTTTTAGATGCACTTTTTGTCAGTTGAGGGTTGGGTTGGGTGACTCTATTGGGCTACTTGGGTGCTTCAATAATTCATAACAAATTCAAAATTTGTTAAAAAAATATAAATCCAATTGCTATTGTTTATTCTTACATTTGCCTATTTGTGGTAAAATAAAAATAAAAATAAAATAGTCCATCCAGTTGAGGCAAGATTGTCATATTGCATGTAATGGTATCATCCAACTTCATCTGATTAGTATGCCAAGGACTAAAAATGTTTAGTAAATGGCTTTGAGAGAAACTTTAGAAATAAAAAAGGAATCAATTCATCCTAAGATCTAATATATTTCAAGTGACCACCTTGGTCATAGGGGTGCATCCTTCCAAACTTATCACCAAAGGTAGTCCACTGTAATCTTGGAATGACTAGGCCTGTCATCAAGGTACATATGAACTACTAATCATCAAAATTTTGTAAGAATACGGGCATTCTTCTTTTCTATAGTTCCTTTGAAAGTCATTCATCAACTACTTTTTGTCTTGGGAGGCTGTTTCAAGTTTAACCCAATAAAGTACACCAAACCCCATCACCAAGGCAGCCACCCCATGATTCGATACTATCAAATTCCATGATGACAAACATTCTTGGTTTTCAATACTTTCTCAAAAAGACATTCTACAAACACTTTTAGTCCTCTTCATCCTCACTAGGTTAATAGGACAAATCAATGTACCATGAATATTATCAGAGAATTGAAAAGAAAATCCCCAACGCTAAACGCTAGCCTTGGCGGCTTTGTTTTGAGTGAGGAATGCAATTGTGTCCGCACAAATGCCCCTATTTGGACGATGACGAGTAGCCCTTGGAACTCTCGACACAGTCACAACCTCTGCGCTTCTACAGGCACCTGAATGCCAGGTGACCAGGTCTCCCCCCGCAGAAGACAACCTCGTTTTCAGCCCAGGCAAGAGAGTTGAGCAGTAAGCCCCAGTACAGTACAGTAGCAGACACCTGAGTGACCTGACCCACGTGCTGTTGGCCAATTTCCTAATCTCATCAATCCTCCTGTAACACCCTTTCATGAGCTTCCATCCGTATTTGCTCTCAAAAACCGACAACACACAACCCCGGCCCCTAGGAAACTTAGATTACAACTGAAACAACAGCAGCAATAACAGTAAGCTTAGACCTGTGCCCACTGAGACACAACGTACCTCCTCGAACAATCTCACACAGACTCACTGCACAGGGCACACACATTCACAAAACTATCGATCATAAGTTAAGCTTTAAGTTAGTCTTGCTCTTTTGTTTTCTCTTTCAAATGTCCATCCGACCTCACCAGTGATCTCACCCACCATCACACGGCTTCGATTTCTGACCTCTTTCCTGCTCACTTCAATTCACCCCCGTACGTGATGTGTTCGTTAAGGGTTGCAGCAACAACTCCAATGCAAACCTCTGCCGATTGTTGCAGTTAATGCTTATGGAATCGTCCTCAGATCGACTCCTAGCTAGGTATTGTATCAATCTTCTAGTCTGAAGCAACGAGGAGCTTTTTTTTTTTGTTTCTATTCGGAGTGATTGTTTCTGTTCGAGTTCGGCATTGAAAGAAAGATARTTAGGTTTGAGTAGATTGGGTATCGCATTCGCTGATCGAATGAGTGATCGGTGTTTCTTGGATCGAATCAGTGAGAGAGACGAAGCGTGATATCGCGATGTTGTATACACCAATAATTTCAGCTTCAATGGTCGWGATTCTAGGTTTCTTCAATCACGTCACCCTGAAGTTAGTGTTTTGTGAGACTGTTTGAGGCTATTGGGTTAGTGAGGGTTTTCCCTCGGTGTCTGGTTTAATGAGGCTACTGTATTGAGGCTGTTCGATTAGTTGAGAGCTTCGTTACCACATGTATGTACATCAATAGGATTGATTGCCAACTGTAGATTACACATTCAAATTTTTCTTTGCAGATTATTTGCATCACTGTAWTCACTGCCCATCAACTAATTTAGCCAAATCATGCTTATTATTTATACCCAAGTTACTAATTAAAGCCTGTTACTTAACTGAGTGTTGATTGGAAGAGATGAGTTGTAAGTTGTTTATAACAGGGGTTATAATTTTAGTTTTACAGGCTTGTAATGTTCCTGAGATTTTATTTTGTTGATACTGCTGTAGTTTACTTTTCTCTATTAACATCCCAATAATTATATGTACTATGTCAACAGCTAGCAAAGTTCCACTGGCTTGGTCAGCTAGGGTGCAAATTGCTTTAGATGCGGCACGAGGATTGGAGTACATTCATGAGCACACAAAGCCCACTTACATCCATCGGGATATCAAGTCCGCCAACATTCTACTTGACAAAGAATGTCATGCCAAGGTACCTTGTGCTTCATCACCCCATGTATCACACCACCGGAAGTAAATCTTGGACAGTTGTAGATAAGAGAAGGGACACAATTTATTGGGAAAGTGACACAATTTTATGGGTATGATTGTCTTATGTAATCATAACACTCCATTGTAGCAGTGATCATCTACCCTAACTTTCTATTGTGGTTTGACACTTGGCCATAACTGCACGCACTACAAGAGAAAGGGGTGTTTTAAGTATAATCTTAGACATAAGATTTTAAGTAATGACTTATAAGGAGTCTTTTGCGTAAGACTTTACTAAAAACACATGTCTTTTAAGTAAAATTTTACTTAAAAGACATGTATTTTTAGTAAAGTCTTACGCAAAAGACTTCTTATAGGTCATTACTTAAAATCTTATCTCTAGTACTATACTTAAAACATCCCTTTCTTTTGTAGTGACGAGTGGTGTCAATGTGACATTGGAGCACCAATCTACAATGTTGGAGCTTGGTGCTCCAAGACCATTAATATTGGTACCAATATTGGCACTAATTAGTACTACCAATGTTGGGCAAAATATACTTTAATGGACACTTCATAAATTTAATGGTATTTGAGTGCTATGTTCACAATAGTGACATAATTACACAATCCTAATACCCACCCCTAATGTTGGTAACTCACTTGTTTATGATAGTTGGCTGAGTACCAACACTTGCATTCTTGTATTCAAAGAGTTCAAGAATGCAAGAGATGTCAAAGAATCGGAGCTTCTTGTATACCATTTGGGAATTTGCAATTGAATCTATAAGGTGTTTGAAGCTCCTTTCACAATGATACTTTTATATTGAATTCTCTAAAATGGTAGATTCTAATAATCAAGTTTCATTGGGTATTGCTATTTAAAGGTGGCAGATTTTGGTCTCACAAAACTTACCGAGGTGAAAGTTGAAGGAGCAATAACGCAACCCACAAGAGTGGTTGGAACTTGGGGTTACATGTCTCCAGAGTGAGTTCCATTTTGAACCCCTATTCATATCATAGGACAAAAAAAAATTGGGTGTTTTCTAACTATGAATCTTTTGATACTTTAAGGRCTAAAATCTCACAATTTCTTTTATCTATCAGTGCTTTACATAAGAGCCCATCATGCTTTGTTTGTTTTGTTTGTTATGGTGACATCTCTAGAATTGTGTGTCCTGTGGTTGTGTTCTTGGTACCATTAGAAAGCTCTTTGCAAGGCAGGGTGCACAAACTTTGTTTGGTGACATTTGGACCTACAGTGTGAAAATCATGAATTTTTGAGTTATTTTTTAATTCAGGTATGCACGGTTTGGAGAGGTGTCCCCCATGTTGGATGTGTATTCTTTTGGTGTGGTTCTATTTGAGCTTTTGTCTGGAAGAGAAGCCATCATGCGAGGGGCAGCCTTGAGCTTCACTGAAGATTTCATTTCCAACACTACTCGTCCAAAAGAGGACCAAAGGGCTCTTGTCAGTTTTGTACGTAAACCCTAACTAAGGGCCCCTTCAATTAATTATTTGAGCATGGTTTGTATTATAAAAAAGCTTTCTACATTTTTTTGTTGTGTTTTGCTGATGGTTGAAAGGGGATCCCACATTCCCGTAACATGCATTTTTTTTGGACACAATGGGAATGAATTATGAAATTTTGAAGTGCTGAAATTAGGTGATTAAATCCAGAAACAACCTTAGGCTCTCATGAGTAGAAGATGTACATTTGAGGGGATTAAAAAATTAGGGATTGATTTACAAACAAATTGGAACTAGAAGAAAACTTTGCAGATTTGATCCTAAGTCCATCTAGTTCCCAAGTAGATGAACATCCATATGTCAAAGAGTGGTTTATTCATAAGGACTAAAACATAATATGATTGATCAATTCTAGTTGAGCTACTTCAATTAAAATAAAACGTCAATCTTTCCAAGAAGCTTGGGGTGGTATAAAATGTTATCTTGGTTTTAAAATGTTTGGAAAGGTATGTAACTTATTCTAAGAGTAACTCGCTCTTTTGCTTCATTTGTGTCCATAATTTGGTTGGAGTTTCTCTTTCATATGGAGTTTATGCTAGTAAAATATTATTTGTATTATAATAGAAGTCATCATGCGAAACCAAAGTTCACTCCAAGTTTACGAAATTGAATTCAAAAGACCTTGGGCATTTAGGGGTTAAGTTAGGAGGCTCAAAAATCACTCATCTAAGGGCTAGTCACCTTTTTCATGTATTTACTTYAATGGGAATATTTTCAAATCATTTTTTAGAAAAAGACAAGTAAATGCGGAATATAATTCAYGTAGTTTCATATTTTTTGAAGCATTATTGAATTAYTTATGACTGATTTTCAAGAAAGTTGTGTCATATGCACCTATTTAAGACCCTAGGTCTTTCATAAACTATTCACTTTCAACTTGTAAAGAAAAAAAGAGGAAGCAAGGTGAATGATTGGCTCTTGCAATAAGTTATATTTTTTTTCTTGATCCATTCAATGATCGTCTAGTTTTTCTTAATGATGAAGTGAATCATAAAAAAAAAAAAAAAAAAAAAACCTAAACCTCTATAGTCATTGAATAAATCCATTCAATCATTATAGAGGTTTTAAAAATGATTGAGTGGATTTTAACCTTCTACTTTCTTGCCTACTTTATAGGAAGTGCAACAAGTACATCTTGCATACATGATAAAAAATTGATTCAGGATACATACTATATATGAATTTCACAAATTCATACCTATTTAGAAAATTATCATTTTTAAAAATTTATAATTTTCAATTGCCAATTAGGTAATATAATGCCATTTGTTATTTCTATCACAAAGTTTGTGGAATTGTTTGAAGTATCAATTATAGGGAGCTTATAGTTTAACTATAATAAAATATGTTCAAATAAACAATTGAACATTKTTCCGGTTAATTAAATTGCCTAATGTTTTGTTGGATCTTGTTGGRAGTGAAAAGAATATTCTTTTCATAAACATTATTAGRATGTTGTTTGAAAAATTATAAATCTTCAAACTCATAACAATTGGTTTGTATTAACAAAAGGCCATTACCAATTTTATGCAAGTATCACAAGGGGCYAATGYTAGAAAAGAATTAGAATTAGGTGCAATCCTATCCAAATCCTTTCCAACAATTCAACMTCTATTTTTCAAGCTATAAATAAACTTTGAAGTTTGAACCTCCTRCAAACAATCTAAATCCATTTTTTGAATCTTTGCTTACTATTAGAGGAATTGTTGTAGTCACAACAGTCCTTTCTAAATTCAAGGAAATGATATTACTCATCTTTGAGGTGCATAAGAAAAATTTAGCAAATTTGTTGAAGTTGGTCATGGATGCAATGTCTATATTTCAACCACACAAAGTTTATTATAGGAGTCAACCCATTCTTGATCACACACACACACACCATTTTGACAGAAAAGGATGCCTCCTTTCCAAGTAGTAATGAATAGTGACCAATTATGGTGCAATTTCCAACATAGTTGTGGCACATTATGATTGGCTACAAGTTTTTTGATATTGCAACCAACCTTGAGTTGGAAATAAAAAGACCTAACTTATATGACAAGTGTAGGATGAATATAATCTTCAACTAAAAAGTTMATGGTAAATTTGTATTGAAAAATAAAAATTTGAAAATTTATGCAATCTTTTTAAAATCTATTTTTGTTGTTGGAGAAATTTTCTTCTCTAATAGACTAGCACATCAAATGTGCTGGATTGCTTAAAAAGTTGGAAATGGGTTGTTTTCCTTAGCAAGTTCAAGGACAAGAAGGTGATTGCAAGAAACACTTACAATATTTTGCATCACKTGTAGWCTAGTGTGTTGATTTATTTTTTGGCCATAACATTTGSAACCTCGCTTGAGATGACTCAAGATTGATAGGTCACATAYTRGTTACTATTACAGACCTTGMCTAATTTTTTTGAAATTTTTAAAAATGTTATATTGTCCAAAAATATACCCCAATTTTATGTCACACTTGTGAATGGGGGAGTGGGGTAGTATTATACTATTATTAGTACCCAAAAATGAATTTTGAGGTGAAATTTGGAAAAAATGGTCTTCTAGTAGACTCAGTCAGCAAACCGTCGTCTGGAACAATATCTTGTAATTTCCCCGGCGATTTAATTTTTCTTACGCCGCCTAGTAGAAACGATTCGGCAGTGCATCTTTTAGCATGCTGAACACGAAAAGAAATTCAGATTGGCGTGGGAACGACTCCACCATTTCAGAGATCCGCAGTCACTTTCCCCAGGCTATTAAAAGACATTGCGCTAATCAATTGAATTCAATTGAATTGGAATGTCATGGCGGTGAAGTACGTTTAGCTTAACAGAGGAACTGAATTTAGCTGTAAGTAAAAGAATCATTGGTTCGGAGTTTATAACACTCATCGAGCACCACTTTGATCTGTCTTTGTTGAGCCGCAAATTTTTGTATATCAATCTATCATTTGAGTAAAAACTCTGCAGTACAGAGAAGCTGGTAGCTACGGTGAGTTACTCCACCAGCTTTCCTAAGTATCCAATCACGTTCATGTCCAATTCTGTCTAGGGTTACATACAAGTCCAATTAAAGACTAGATCACTCTTCCTCTACCGATCATTCTGTATTCTATCTTTAAACTAAACGACGCTCAACGACAGAGTTCGTTGCACAAGCACAAAAGCTAACAAACGGATGTATGAAAAGCACATTACAAAATCGGGGTCAAAATTAACTTGGAATTGAAGCTGGGTATAATTAATTAAAATTCAATCAGTATCGAGGGTTCCTCCAGCAGACCGAGCGCTCCATATGCTGCACACGTTGCAGAAGCCTTAACACATGATCCTCCCGAAGTCCATTCCCCACCACCACCACTTTCTTCTGCCACTGATCAGCAACGACATTCACCACGCCAGGACACTCCCTCAAGGCGTCCTCCACTCTCCTCTCGCATCTATCGCTGTAGAGCTGCGGAGCGTAGAACTCGAGTGTGGAGTTCTCTTCATCATCTTCGCGGTGTCGATTCAAAACCCAAACGGTGCAGCTGTTGTGAGGGTGGTCAGGGTTGTGCCACCACGGTCCAGATGGATATGGATATGGATCCTCCCGTCGAATGTGCACCTGTTCTCTGGCTGGAATGAGCTCTCCGCCATGGCTGAAATCACGTTGCTGGTCACGGAAGGAGCGACGGTAATCGACGTCGTTGTAGAATGAAGGCGTTCGGAAGGATACTGGTGCGGGATCTTGGTAGAAAACGCCGTCTTGGATGAACCGTGGATCGCTGTTGAAAACGTATATGGGCTCACCGTGACTATCATAGTACCATGCCATGATGTTCGATCTCTCAAAGATTGGTCCAAYTAATCTATCTCCCCAAAACTGGTGCAATCTCTCAAAATTAAACTGGGTCAATGCAACTATGGTACGCTTGGTTTCGATCAGTTGAAGTGAACTTACACTATGAATGAGTTGTGTTGCTCTCAACCCTATTTTATATAAATCGGAGAACAGGGGTCCTCGATTTTTGTGCGCTCCACAGTTTCAGTGAAAAAGCTACAGACTGGACGACTCTCAAGGTACACCTCCAGGGCGGTGATCGCCGACAGGTCGAAAATCGGGGACACGGTTTCGTCATCCGTACTCAAGCGTACTCCGCACTGCACTGGAACATATGAATTTTTTTATTTCTGTGACCCCGAATTCCAGTATTACATAAACTTCACGTACAGCGTATGAACGCTACAGTAAGTTAGTTGTCGTTTCATAGTCACCGTACCGGAAGCTAGCTCTGGATATATACATCATCATTCGGAGGAAACTAACTTAAATGACAAAGAAGTTAACGTCAGAGGTAAGCTGCGTCTGCGCCGGCAACGGATTGTCTGCAAGGCGGTGGCCTTTCCGTGTCGGTCCATGTGGGTCCCTGGTTTTGTGCAGACAGGGATTCCGTCTGGAACCACGCGCACGGGACCCATCGGTACAACAGTATCTGGCAGCAACTGAATGGTACGGACGCTTCTTCCGGATCCTTTAGGAACAAGTTTTGTGATGAACAGCTCACTGGTGTCTTTTTTTATATGTTTTTTAAATGCCCAAACTGGGTTTGGTTTTGGGCAGCATAGCGATTTGGGGCAGCTCACTATGAATGGAGTTTTGTCTTTTTTCTTTGAAAATTACACACAAAATGTGCCCAAGGAGTAGCCTTTAACCCTTAATGGCCATTGCATGCTCGGGGGATATTTTGAAAGTCAAACTTGATTTTTCATATAGTTTTTTATTTTAATTGCTTTTAAGCTTGACTAAGAAAATGAAGCTCCAATAATCTGCTTTTTATTCCACTTTGATTTTTTTCAAAATGTTTAAAATTGTAAATTTTGTGGCACATTGAAGATTGTATCTTGAAAGCTCAAAATACAACACTTTTTAACTTCTTCTTTTGAATTTCTTTTTGTGTAAACTCCAAGTATACACCAATTACGCCATGATATTTGATACCACTATTTTCATTTTTCATAAAATTTTCAAATTATTTTAAGCATTTTTGTAATTAATATGATTTTTATACAGAAATTTCAAATTTCTTCAAAAAATCATATAAAATTCAATTTGATGTTTTAAATTACGAAAATGTTACGTGTGAAAAATATCAAAATTTTGAAATGTAAATTCTAATGTAGAAATCTAATGAAGTTTCACCGAGCCCGGACATGAAATGTCCTTTAAGGGTGAAATGTCCTTTAAGGGTGATTGCATGAAACACCATGCAGTTTTTGTAGCGTTTGGCATAGTACTCATGTTTTTTTCGGGAGTATTGTAAAATTAGAAAAAGTATTTTAAAAAAATGTGAAAAATATATTTAATATATATATCCATAAGAAGAAGGTACCCTATGAAGGAAAAGCGTAGGAAAATTCTCTAAGTAGGAGAACTAGAAAAGTGCAAAATTTCATGAAAATAGGTGTTTTGATATTTTAATTTGTAATAAATAGGATAAAGAATTTTTGAAGAAACTAAAAATTGACAATTTGGGAGAGCTATATGATAAAGAGATTTCACCAAAAGAATGATCTTGAAACCATCTTGAATGTTCAGAAGTACGCGCGCAAGCCGCAAGGGAGCCCTATTTGCACGCATATAGAGGAAATAAAACAATGTATTTTTAAATTCCCTCTTACAGATGCATGCATTCCTAGTGTGGGAATAGACTACGGAAATTTCAACTCTTGATCATTACTTTTGGATATTCCCCAGTACTAAAAACCCTTAAACTGCAAAGTGTGATCAATTAGCTAAATTTAAATTTAAATATAAAATGATTTTTGAAAGTTTCTGAAAAATAAAGAATTTGTTTGCTATCAAGATAGACATCTCCAATAAAAATTTCAAGTTATTTGGATTCATACTTCAAAAGTTATAGTGGATAACGTCTCCGTCAATCCAAGTGTGATGCAAAATCGTACTAGTCTTTCATGCAATCACCCGTAAGATGGACTTCAAAGTTTATTTTAGAGTACATAATCTATAATTGCCCGCAAACAAAAAAACCTCATAACTTTTGACTCATTGATCAAAATGGAATAATTCAAAGCTTTTCACATGTATATAATTCCAAAAAATCAATATCAATTTTTTTTTTTTAAAGTGAATATTTCTAATCTGCCCAGACTGCCCATTTATGAAAAAAGGTAACACATTAGGCCATAACTTTTGACTTGTATTTCTGGATTTCATGAAATTTAGTGCATATGAAAGATGTTCCCTGTCCCCACCTTCTATTAAAATTTGGGCTAAAAATATAAAAATCTCCAACTGCACGTACCAACCTAAAAGGCTAAAATTGCTATAGAGCCAAAAAAACATATGCCGGTCTTTTAGAGGTTAAATGGCCAATTTTAAGTGATATAGAAATTTGATTATTGTAATTAGATTTTTTAATTTATCCCTTGCATGATAATTAGTCTCGTACATTTGAGTATGATGGTATAATTACTTTGCCAAAATCTAGTTACTCGATATAGAGATATCTGTCTTGCAAATTTTGGTCATATGACAATTCACATGGAGATTTCTATATATAGAAAGAATTGTGAAATGTTTTTGGATATGCTTGTTGAAGAAAAGAGGTGCGAGGTAGTTGCTAGAAACACCTGTCATTTTTGGCTCAAAATGGCCTTTGTACTTGAGTAATGAGTACTCTGACTTTTGGAATAGAGTTTTTAAAAATAAAATAAAATATTGATAATTTTTAAAGCATTCAAAAAATCACATGTGCAAAAATCCAGACCTAGGAAAATTTATCTCTAGAGGTTATGCACACTTAAAGAGTGATGGAAAATACCAAGAAAATGGACACTTTGATGCTTGATTGTTTTTAAAACTAAAAAATTCAAATAATTCTCCAAAAAAAAAGTCATTTTTCCTCACTTGAAGAATGAAGATGCTTCTTCTCAACCATTTTTGTCTTTGGAAAAAAAAATTGAGTTCTTTGCACTTGTGCTGTTGTGCAAAGGTAGTGCATTTTGAGCACATGCGGAGGGTGGAAAAATTACTATTTTTAGAAAATCTCTTCATGGGCCTCTATAACTTTAGTAGAAGTCTTTAATCTTGGCATCTCAATTTTGAGCTTCAAATTCGGTTTTTTGGGTAGAAAATAGTACTAAGAAGTAAAAACCTCCAAAATGGCCAAGGTAGACACCTAATCGGCCAATTGGGGGCAATTTAAAAATAGTAAAATAATTTTGAAAATTTTGAAAAACTCACTCAATGTCTAAATCTACCTCATGTACTTTCATTCCAAATTTCACTTCAAAAGATCAAATTATGCAAAAGTTATGAATAAAAAACCACCTATCCGAGGGCAAGGGGACAAAAAATAGGACAAGTGTTTCTTGCAAAGTTGCAATCACCTTGCACAGTTGCATTTGGATATCCCCTATGTATCTACGTGTTCAAATTTAAAAAACTCATCACCAATTGTTTTCATTCAAAAATATATATATATATAAATTCATGAAAATTAATTTAAGAAATTCACCAAAAAGAAAATTTGATTTTCAAAACTCAAATTTGGCTTAATTTGGTATGCTTGATTGGGATTGGATAAGAATTTCAAAGTGTTCATTGTACAAGGTGAAAATCTCAATTTTCTTTGTATGCTATGCAAAAATCTTTGAATGATTCAAATCTATTGGTTACCAACTTACCATAAGGGCATGTTCGCATGATGGGCCGGACTAGACCTCCAACCGGTCTAGGAGGGGTTCGCATGTGGTCATTGCCTCATTGGCAACCCAATTACCGATATGGAGCTCCGATCCTTTCCTGGTTGACTGGCTCTTCCATCCTTGAATTTAGGATTTGCAAACCCACTCTCCTTCCCAATTCCTATCAACCCGACTTACTATTTTCATAAAAAGTATTCTCCACTTGTCTTCTTGTCTCTCCTATTTCAACACTTGTCCTTGTGGCCCGTTTCATTCATTGGTCGTTGCATGTCATATAATTCCAAATACCAATAGAAAAGTGGATATTTTATTTGGAGAACCTGTTTGCATCCGGACGCATGATGTAGCTTGGAGCCTTGGACAGGACCTTCATGCGAAATTGCGAATAGGCCCTAAGATTGTTGTAAGTTTGTAACCCGACCTCTACCGAAGACAAGCCTGAAACAGTCAACGTGAAGCGGTTTTTTCAGTTAACATCGCGTCGAGCTTGCTCACTAGCTAGGGCTGCCAAATTCAATTTGTAATAAGCAGATACTGCATATGCAATTTCCAACGAAATAGCACACGCCCAAACAGAACTCATTCAAAGTCCAGTGCTTAGTTACCCGGAAACGGGTTGACCTCTCAATTGTCAAACATCAAATAATTATATATCTCATATACTCGATCACAGTCGATCATCATTGCTCTTTCCACAATTCAAGCGATTTCTTTCTTTACAATTAATATTTCAGTATTAATCGACTACTAAAATTCTCCCAGTGTGCTGTACTGCACATGATCGAGCCTAGCTACAGTAGCTTCAGTGGGCCTGGCTTGCAAATCTGAACTTAACTTCCGGTTCGATCATCCTTCAATTCGCACTGGGAAGCTTATTTAACTGTCAATAAGCTAGCAACCCTTCTTAATTCTGGAACATGCTAATGAATGTTTATTTTCCTACTCCGGCCGATCGATTCGTCCTGAGTGCATCTTCTAGGATACGGAACATGCACGAAATGAAATTAAGGATCGATGGCGAGGGACCGACAGTGACTTTCCCCGAGACATACATTTCCGATGCTACCGCGACTTGCAAGACCGGACCGTCAAGTCATCGATCGACAGCATCTTAATATTTATATGTATATGATCGACACAAGCACCGGCGGGTCCGCTTCCTGCATGGATTTATCGGAGCTAGGTAGCTACAGTAGAACGTCCTGAAGTTCGTTGAAATTTGTGTATTGATCGGTTGTGCACTACACAGGGGGGCATTTTTGAGTTTCCCTCTCTCACTTTTCCCTCTGTAAACGGCAATCCTGTGGCTTTTTCCTACATCACCACAGGAAAAAGCCACAGGATTGCCGTTTACAGAGGGAAAAGTGAGAGAGGGAAACTCAAAAAAGCCCCTAGTGCTAATAAAGTATATAAACTGAACCCCACGAACCGACGTACTGCATGTACGGGTCCCGTGTTT
Source organism: Pleurozium schreberi (assembly GCA_006891605.1). Taxonomy (NCBI): domain Eukaryota; kingdom Viridiplantae; phylum Streptophyta; class Bryopsida; order Hypnales; family Hylocomiaceae; genus Pleurozium; species Pleurozium schreberi. The sequence goes on from VACF01000678.1 coordinate 28,471, forward strand.
GCAGACGGAATCAATGTTTGCAACTAGGGACCCACATTGACTGTCACGGCAAAGACGTACTGCCGCCCGCGTGGTCCCACTACAGGAGCTGGCCCTGCATCGAATGGGGGTCGTCTCCATTCACTGAAGGACTCCTTGCAGCACTTCGTTGGTTCGAAAGGGTCTGGTAAGTAAGTTTCCCCTGGTATCGCCTCCAGGTGGTTTGTAATTTACGTTCTGATTCTTTACCGTTGAAATAATTTCCCACATCCAAAAATAAAGAAATATATGAAAGACGTGTCCCCGAATTCGAACAGTGACAGTCAATCACCTCTCTGGGGTTTGTGCCTTGAGTGTGTAGCTTTTCAYTGAAGCTRCGTGGAACGCACGAAATCGAAAATCGAGGACCCATGTTTTTCGACATAAAACAGGGTTGAGAACAGCACTGTAACTCATTCACATATTCACTTCGACTCCCTTCGACTTGCAAGTTCAGATTTATACTCGTTCGTATTCAGAGTCTAGCTGAACCACATTTTCCATAACTCCTCGTTGCAAATTTCATTTCCAGGCGCTCATTCAACTCATCGAAACCAAGCGTTCAACTGTTACACTGAACCAGTTTGTAGGAGATTGGACCAGTTTTTAATTGAGACTGAGATCGAACACCATGGCATGGTACTATGGTAATTCTGATGAGCTCATCTACGTTTCCAACGGCGATCCACGGTTCAACCGAGACGTCATTGTCTACCAAGATCCCGCGCCAGTATCCTTCCGAACGCCTCCATTCTACAACGACGCCTACTACCGCCGCTCCTTCCGTGACCAGCACCCTGTTTACAGCCATGGCGGAGAGCTCATTCCAGCCAGAGAACAGGTGCACATTCGACGGGAAGATCCATATCCATATTCCACTCCCACTGCAAATTGGTGGCSCAACCTCGACTACCCACACTACGGCGGGTATCCCGTTTTGGTTGTGAATCGACACCACGAAAATGAGGAGGAGAACTCCACACTCGAGTTTCACGCTCCGCAGCTCTACAGCGATAGCCGCGAGAGGAAAGTGGAGGATGCTTTGACGGCGTTTCCTGGCGTGGTGAATGTTTTTACTGATCAGTGGAATAAGAAAGTGGTGGTGGTGGGGAATGGCCTTCGTGAGGAGCATGTGTTGCGGCGACTCCAACGCGTTTCGCACATGGAGCGCTCTACCTTCTGGAGAGATCGTCGACGCTGATTGAATTTTACATATACCCAGCTTCAATTCGATCTAATTTTTTGACCCTGATTTGCCCTCTAGATAGCAGCGATTTCTTTTCTTACATATGGTTGTTTGAGTTTGCGCTTTTCCAACCACTCTTTGAGCGTCGTTTAATCAGTATATATACAGATAGGATACAAAAAAATTCAAGTCCAGGAATCTCTAATCTTTCGTGCTTGCACGGATTGGAGCTGTAACGTACCATTGACAGAGACATACTCTGGATTAGAAAATCGGGTGGAGTAGCTATCTAGCTAGCAGCATTTATGTGCAGTATTTTTTTCGAACATTCAAATGATTGATACACCAAAACAGAGTGTTAATTGCGTGGTATTGTAATTTCAGATTTCGAGTTCTTGTACAATCATGCTGTTCAATTCAGTAAGTTCCTAGCTTTGTGATASACCAACTTSAGTGCCTTGGCATTTTAAGTTTCTTAATTAATTTATGCGTTATGTGTGTTTGTAGAATGTGATTCTTTGAGACTCGTTTCGTGTTCAWATCAGAAAAAGGTCCAGGTCCAGAGAGTTCTTATCTTTCTGGCGAATAGTGATTGAACTAGCTTGTGAGCTGGCATTGACATAATCAATAACAAGCATTTATTTATTAACGTTCGATATATGGAGTACTAAGTTGGCAGCTTCTAATTGATCGGTAGAATACTCATTACTAGAGGATCTGGAGAAASAAGGCCACTGGGCATCTTTTGTGACTTCAATTGAACTTTCCTTTACCGGAATACCTACGKGGACAACATGACGCRATTCACATTCAGACAGGGAATTCCAACCTTAATTAATTGACCTGGGTTCACTGGCAATCCTGGAACGAGGAATTGAATGATTTCCCAGAAAATCCAAGTAACGCAAACTGTCGATTTTTATTCAAATGAAAGATACTCAAAGTTTTCCAACTGAACCGATGCTCAGAGTGTGCTGATCTTGTCCTTTACAGTGTTCCCTTTCAGTAAGAACACGGAGTTAAGAACCTCAGATTTCTAAGAATGTAAATTCACGAGTAAATCATGAAATTTTGAGTACCCTAGAATCTTAACCAAGCACGGTTACCGTGAGACTCTGTCATAGGTTAATTCATTCACTGGTTGGATCTCACATCTACACTCCAACCCTAATCTTGTTGTGCACTATGAATGTGGTTGTAGATAGGATTTGGAAACTTAGATTTCAAAACCAAAGTCCATGCCATAGTCTTTGTCCTTTGAACAGAGCCAATAAAGAATAAATGTAAATTTAGCTTTGAATGAACCCAGCTGGACATTTGTTGCTGGACATTTGTTGCTGGACATTTGTTTGAAAAGATTGGAAATTTAGGGTTGCTTCACAGTATGCCTCAAGACCCAAGGTCCACTAAATTATCTAAATGTGATTGGTGGAGAGCTAAAATGTTGGACTTGGGGCTTCACACTACATTCCAAGTCCCCATGCACTCCAAAATGTCTACATATGATAGCACTTTTGAAAATATTTRGCGCCAAGGGAGTGAGACTTGCAACTCGAGGTGGGTCTCCAATTTGATGCTATAAGAGTGCCCAAAAATTGAACTTTTGACTTTTAGACTCATATTTTGGGCACTTAATTGCTCTCACATAGTGCTAGAAAACACCTTTGATAGAAATTAGGGACTTTCACATTTTCTGATTTTTCTTGAGGGCTTCTCAATTATGATTAAGATAGTACTTTAAACTACCATTTGGATGACCATTTTTTTTTAACTATGTGGTGGAAAAAGTGTTCAAAAATCAAACAATGCATTCATTTGTCAAATCTTGGGACATAGTTGCATTGTAGGCTTTTGTAGGAAGTGTTTCATGTCATGAATTGATTTGAAAATTGATGGAGATATGCCTCACTTGATATTAATCATGGAAAAAAAATTAAATTGAAGTTCATAGTATAAAATTGACCACAATCAGAGAAGGTCAATGCAATCTGATATTCTTGGGTAAGACCAAAAAAAGAAATTTCACTTTGAATGCAATTATCTTTCAATCTATACAATCAAACTTCACAAATTTTTTACCATATATTCTTTTGCAAAAGTGYAGTACAAGATCCTACAGTTAGGTTTTCAAAAATTCATGTTGTCTTGTTTTTCAATCAATACAATATTCATGGAAATCTATTTTTTCAAAAACTATCATCAATACAAATGTTTTTTATGGAAAATGAATAATTACATCTACTAGAAGACATGTCTTGCAAAGCTTAAAAGTCTCCATGCTTTAGTTGGCATCAAAATCTTGGCAATTATGAACTCACAATGCTAGATTTTAGAGGTGCATGTTGACCAATAGTTAGTGGTGACCCCTATATTTGTCAATACATGAACTCCAAAAATCTAGATCCTATAATTGCAAAGTGGATCCTTTCAACAATCAATTCTTTTTTTTAAATTCCAAATTCTTCCCGCTTTGRTTCTRGAAATAATCAAACCTCAAAGGTTTTCAYTGGTTTCCTCATAAAACTTTTCAATCTCTTAATAGAGCCAATTGAAAAAACATTGAATTTTGTGTGGTCTTCAATTATTAATGATATCATGTATCCTATTAAAAATATATGACTATTTCTATTACTTTCAAGAGGTATATATTGATGAACCAAGAGGTGCTTAAAAAATCACATTTTGAAAGGGTGCAAATATGTATGAACTATGAAGATCATTCAAATGTTATTGTAATAATAAATAATAATAATAATAATATTACTCCTTTATGTATTGATGTATTAAAGAACATAAGGAGAATTTATTTCTTCTTCTTCCTTCAATATCTACTTTTGGAAAGATCATTTTGAAGGTTTGATTATTTTATTTTGTACTCATTTTGTTCTACAATTTTACACACAACAAGGAATTGTAATGAGCTAAATATTCTGATTCAACATGATTTACACAAATATATTAAAATGACATTGTTGTGGTGAAATTCAAAATCTTTTTAGGGTTTTTGACTTTCATCAAATTTGTGAAGTGAAAAGTATACATAGTGTTTATATATATAATGTAAGATAACTTTACATGTATATGACTTCTTACTTGTAAATATGATTTTGCAAATGTAGCAAGTCAATATTGACCTAATTCCAATTTATTAATCATGTTTAGTATAAATGATATTCTTTCTCACCAAATTGTTTGATTTATAAATTGGTAGCTCTAGGATCAATTCTTCTTGGTACGAGGTGGCAATAAGAATTTAAAATGGAAAAATMCTTTTGTCATGTGGCATTTTGGCCATGCAGGTGCTTCGTTTACACATTTCTAGAAAGTATTATGAAGTGATTTTATCATCTCTTTGTTGTAGTATAAAAATCATAATGTAAATTGATATGTTCTTTAAAAGTTATAGTGTTATAAAACATTAAATACAATATAATGACCTCATTTAAAAGAGRTGTTGTGGAAGGTGATTCGTCAGGAAGTTTGAAACAAATAAAGTAGRGGTTGAAGGAAATTCACCTTTGCAACTACAAAAATGTCAAATCTATCAAGTTTTAATCTCTAAGGACCAAAAAAAGATGAACAAGGACTATAAATATAAATATGGAGAAAGCAAGAATCGAAAGAGGTAAGCAAAAAATTTATCAAGCATATATGACATAAGTATAATTTTTTGTTAAAACAACAAATATAAAATCAACCTTGAATTATCATCAATCAATTTTRTTATTATTTTTAATAAAAAAAGGTTTGCAATGTCTTTTGGAAATACAGATTCAAACTTTCAAATAGATGGAAGTTCTTTGAAAATAGAACAATACAATACTATTCAAAATTGCAATTATGAAAGTCGATCGAAACAAACAGTGGTTTCAGATTTAGATGGAACACTTCTTCGTGGATGTAGCTCGTTTCCATATTTTATGTTAGTTGCATTTGAAGGTGGAGGTGTTATTAGAGCCTCATTCCTCTTATTATTTTCTCCATTGTGTTGGTTTTTTTATCATTGTATTTCAGAATCAATTGGAATTCGTATATTGGTTTTCATTACTTTTGTGGGACTTAAAGTTAGTGATATTGAAGCAATTGCACRTGGAACTTTACCTAAGTTTTATGGTGAGGATGTACATCCAAATACATGGCAAGTGTTTTCTTCTTTTGGAAAGCGGTATATATTGACAGCAACACCACGTATAATGGTWGAGCCTTTTGCYAAGACTTATCTTGGGGTGGATAAAGTTTTGGGCACCGAACTTCATATATCTAATGGAATTGCAACCGGRTTACTAGAAAATCCAGGTGTATTGGTAGGAAGAGTCAAAGAGACAACATTGAGGCATGAATTCAAAGATTCAAATTTTCCTGATGTTGGATTGGGAGATCGTCACTCAGATCAMTATTTCATGTCACTTTGTAAGGTGTAATTTGGTGCAATTAATAAAAAAWCATTTTATTATTTTTATAATCATAACTATTTTAAATATATATTCTTATTATATGTACATTTTGCAATGAAAATGAGTTTTCAAGATATTCATAAAAAATTTAAAATATGCCAATGATTGAAGAAACATTAGCGTTTGGACTTGCGTAGGAAGCTTATATTGTTGTTCCAGATGAAAATATTGCAGCGGCTCCAAAAGATAGTTTAATGAACTCAATAATATTTCATGATGGTCGTTTGGTGCAAAGGCCAACAGCGAGTACCGCCCTTGTAACTCTACTTTGGTATCCAATAGGTGCACTTTTAGCTATACTACGAATTATTGTAGGCATAATATTGCCTATAAGTTTATTAACATGTGTGTATAAGYTTTTAGGGGTTTATGTTATTGTTCATGGAAATCCTCCACTCAAGCATGAACACAACGATGGAAAAGGTCATTTATATGTGTGCACTCACCGAACATTATTAGACCCTGTAATGGTGGGTGTAGCTTTAGGACGACGGGTAACTGCTGTTACATACAGTATAAGCCACTTATCAGAATTACTATCTCCAATTAAAACAGTTCCTCTTAAACGAGATAGAGAAAAAGATGCAACAAATATAAGAACTCTTTTACAAGAAGGAGATCTAGCAATATGTCCAGAAGGCACTACTTGTCGTGAGCCATATTTACTACGATTTAGTGCACTTTTTGCTGAACTTTCYAATCATTTGGTTCCTGTAGCTATGAATACTAAAATGAGTATGTTTCATGGAACTACTGCACGTGGTTGGAAAAGCTTAGACCCATTTTATTTCTTCATGAATCCAAGTCCAGTTTATGAGGTAAATCATATGTTTTCAATTTATATTATGTACACGTGATCAAACCATATAATGACATTATTTATATAACGTATATATTAAATTTATTTTTGAACATAATTTATGGATATCTACTTCATGGTTTTAACTTTTAATACATATTCATCAATAAACATTTTAAAAGCWTAAAATAATTCAATTTTATTACTTMGTCATGTATTTGAATTATGTAAGTAGGTTACATTTCTCGATGAATTGCCACATGAACTCACTTGTGCTGGTGGAAAGTCTTCTTTTGAAGTTGCAAATTACATTCAAAGAGTACTATCACAAACCTTGGGATTTGAGTGTACAAATTATACACGCAAAGACAAATACACTACTCTTTGTGGCAGCGATGGCTCCATTCTACCAAAGTCCCAAGACTCTTTTGGATCATAATATATATAGTGGTTGAACAACAATATCAAATTTTCATCAAATTTTTATAGTTAGGTATAATGAAAACATACTATTGTTAAAAGAAGGTGACAAAACAAGATATTTTTGTAGAAAGTAAAATATTATATGTGAAAAAAAAATATATACAACTCCAAGTAACTCAAATGGTATTAAAGGTACAACAAATTTTAAGTCTCTCATATATTTTAGTTAGTTGTAGTGAAAAAATCATCATTGGATCCATTAAATTTTGATGCAATTTAAGAAACATTGGTTAACCTTATCTCTACTMATATTGCACTAAATTCRAGCTTGTCTACTAGTAAGATKAAATTTTTAGGGTAAAATATTTGATTTACTTATAATTGATTGATACCTAAAATTTTGAAAGATTTAGTTGTATTTTGACATAAATAGCTACAACAACATTTTTAACTACAATAGTTGACATAAATATCTTTGTATAATTAATATGCAATATATGTTTGGGCAAAAAAAAACATGATAGAACACCAAAATTGTGGGCCAGTGATACTAATTATGGAGACAAAATGTGAAGATGATTGGTTTCATTGCAAGAAATACCAGTCCTATTTTCAGTCACAAATAGTGTCTCTCTTGTAATCTTCAATAACTTTTGAAGCATAAGCCTTGTAAACTTGAAATTATTGTTAGAAATGCCCGACTTGATGATAATCATATATTTTATTTTTCAAAAAATTAAAAAGATAAATCTACGATTAAAAATCAATTTTGCTAATTTGTCTCACTTTGAGATTTAGAGGTTTTCACTACGTTATGAGTCCCCAAATTTAATGATTTGGAGCTGAATTTTTCATGGTCTATTAACATAGTAGAAAAACATAGACCTACCAAAGGGAATCTAAAAATTTACTTGGTATTATTTTCTGTCCTCCACATTAGTGCAAATAGCACTCCCATTGCACACAATTTCAAAACATTGATGATGGTTCGAAGACCATTTTTTTGGTGAAATCTCATCACCATAAAATAGATATCTCTTTAATGTAATTAGATTTTGCATTTTGCCTACTTGAYGCAACTAATTTTGTACATTTGAATATGATGGTACAATTCCTATGCGGAAATCTAATTACAATAAAGAGATATCTATTTAAAAAAATTAGGGCATTGTCACATCTCCATTGAAATCTCTTTGGAGATAATTGTGAAACCTTTTGGGGAATGTTTGTCAAAAGGTAAAAAGTGTGCATCGATGTTTCCTACATGTTTCCACAAAAAATTCAAAAAATTCATCACCAATGTTTTTCAATGAATTTTCATGAGAAACCATGAAAATTAAATCAAAAAATTCACCAAAAATAAAGATTTATTTTTTTGGAAGTAAAATTTGGTAGACTCAAGGGGGAGTGTGTAAGATATGAATGTTGATTGTGGAAAACAAAAATGTCAACTCCTTTTTACATTTTGCAMAGATAATGAAATGGTCCAAAAGGCCATCACATATCTTTATGCATATCYATTGTATAGTACCCGGCAACTCTCAATTGTCCCCCTTTCATTYTGCCATTYCAAAGAAAATTGTAGAGTGCATTATATCATTAATATTTTTTGTGTTGCCTAACTATCATTCAATTCTTGCGCAATTTTGATCAAGCATACCAAATTTGGGTTTTAAAAAAACAAAATTCTATTTTTGGTGAATTGTTTCATTAAATTGTAATGATTCTACACAAAATTCATTGAAAAACATCGATGACAAATTTTTTAAATTTGATTGTGGAAATATGTAGGAAACATCCATACTCACATCTTTCCTTTAATAAGCATCTCCAAAAAGGTTTAGAATTTCCTCACAATGGTTTAAAAAGTTGTGATGACTATGTCCAAATTTTGAAAAATAGATATTTCTTCAATGTCATTAGATTTTGGCAAAGCAATTGTACCTTTGTGGTCAAATTTGCTAAATTAATAACAATGTGAAGGTCAAATAGCAAAATCTAATTACAACTAAAAGATACCTATGTTTCAAAGTTTGTACATTGTCACTCCAACTTTCGAAACCTTTCTGAGGAATTTTAAATTTTTTTGAAGATGCTTATTCAAAGAAATATGTGCATATGGATGTTTAATACATATCTATGCAATCAAATTTTAAAAATTCATCACAATGGTTATCAATCAATTATCATGTAGAACTATGAATTTTAAATGAAGTGATTCACCAAAAATAGAATTTTGCTTCTCTAAAATCCAAATTTGGTATGTTTGATTGGAATCGCATAAGAATTGAATGTTTGTAACACAAGACAAAAAATACCATTTATATTTTATATTGAACATAATTCTTTTGACAAGTAGAATAGGAARGACGATTGAGAGTTGCCGGGTACAAATCTAATTACAATAAAGAGTCATCAATTCTCAAAAAATTGAGCACTRTTCATGACCCCATTGAAACCTCTATAGAAGGAATTGTGAAACTCTTTTGAAGATGCTTGTTGAAGGAAAGATGTGAGTATGGATGTTACCTACTTATCCCCACATTCAAATTTAAAAAAACATCACCAATATATTTTTGTGAATTTTCATGTAAAACCATGAAAAAAATTTAAAAAAATTCACCAAAAATGGATTTTTGTTTTTTTGAAACCAAAAATATGGTATACATGAGGGGGATTGTGTAAAATACGAATATTTATTGAGGGAAACCAACAAAAATTGAACTAAGGTAGAACCACCTATAATAGACAAAATAAGGAATTTGGACGAATCTGAAGCAATGTAGTGCAAGGTAAATATTTTTAGAGGTATGTTGATAAAAATGATGGGGATTGCAAAACTTTGGTAATTTTATCGCATGAATTGAAATTACTATGAATTTTGAAAGGCAAAAAGTGCCCCGGACCCATAGCCAATCTCTGGACTCTTCCAATTCCAATCATTCAAAAAAATACTTTTCGACACACTACTTCCTACTTTTTTTTGCACTTATTGAGACACGTATCATGAACTTTTAGTCCCAACCTTGAAAAGAAGAAAAAAGACATTCTAGCATTGGTTGGAAATAAGTCAATCTAAGGTTGGCTATGGGGCACTCGTCTATATCACCATTATAGGTTGAAGAGAAATTTTCACTAAAACATTATCGGTAATTTCGTTTTATGTAATAAAATTTTGGAAAAATATGCAATCCTTCCAAATCTATTGTTGTAGATGGGAAAATTCCACATTCAAAAAACTTGCGCTCCAAATATGCATAATTGCTTATTTGATCAGAAATGGATTGCCTCCCCTAAAAATTCACGATACTTGTCCCAAAGTAGTGCAAAAAAAAGTAGGAAGCAATGAGTGGAAAAGTAGTTTTTTGAATGATCGGAACTGGGAGAGTTCAAAGATTGGCTATGGGTCCAGAGTATTTTTTGCCTTTCAAAATTCATAGTAATTTCAATTCATACGATAAAATTACCAAATTTTTTGCAATCCCC
>VACF01000679.1:0-18737 GCA_006891605.1 Pleurozium schreberi
CGTCCGCTTTTGCTTTTTTCTGTTTCTTTTTTCATGGACATCTAATGTGTGGGCACCGTTGGGCTCATGGGTCCTGGGGGCATTGTGTCTTGTGGTGGGGACTGCGGGAGGTGCTACTCTCCGGCAATTTGACCCTTCATTCCCCCAATCCAAGGGTAAATGTAAAAAAATACCCCCTATTTTGCACAACATTAATTTTGTAATTCTTCATCCTGATTTCGGTTATGAATTTTCAATTTTCAATTTTTATCATGGATGGAAAATAAAAAATTCCAATGCTTTCCCCCGAGGTAAAATTGCAAGGAAAATTGGAAGGGCAATTCACCATGGCCTACCTCTCCTCAGTGGGTTTTGAAAAMCTTTAGGATTTCACATTGGGTTCCAAGTCCCACTTTCACAAGTATGGTAAAAGACCAAATCTCAACTTTCTTGGGTTGTAGAAGGTGAACATAAAATAGTAAATGTGAACCTTGGAACTTATAATATGAAGGCCAAAGTCCCCATTCTAAGTCCCAACTTGTTTTTTGCATAATATTGTGTTTCAATTTAGTATACAAAAATGGGTCAAATAGTCAAAATTTTATTTGGAGGGGGAGGGGGAGCGGGCATTTTTAGCATCAAATATACATAGGAAAAATTTTGAGAAAAATTCTTCCCACTAACCATGCCATGAAAAAAAAAATCTTAAAAGAGGATAAGGAAAATTTATCATGCAATCACTAATGTCTCCTTTGGTTCTAAGCACATCAATCTATTGAAAAAATAGTCTATTCCGAATTTTCTAGGTATCCAAGGAGGCATAATACCTTTCCAATATGAAGAGGACCATTGCTTGGTTATACAATGTTATGAATAGAATGCTAAGTTATAAAGAATCAAAGTTTTCTTTTGTAGATATTCTATAATTGTTTCTTCAACGTGCGTATATATTGATTTGGAAGATGTACACATAGTGATGATGGTGGTTTGGGGCATGGTGCAATTTAGAGTGTATACACTGCTTATGTCACTACATACAAAGTGTGCATCTTGAATGATGTCCAACCACATTGGTCTTCATTCTCTCAAAAGAGATGCCACTTGAAATTAAATTCATATTAAGATCTATACAATCACACACTATRTACCAATTCAGTGCACTAYTTTATCCCATTAAGTTTATTGTAATGAGTGTGACATTAATTTAYCAAGGTCACTCTATTYTTAATTCCWACASGTTGAAAACAAYATTGTYTTTAACTAACTCCCACRAAAACTAATTTGTATTCAAACTCATTTTGTAGATGACCATAATTTTTCTCCTTTTGTATTGAGTGGTTTTCACCTTCCAACATGAGGCCATGCTCAATGGTCAAGGGCAACAACCCTTGCCAAATAACAAATTAAAGTGTGGCAATATGATAGGGCAAATGCCTATAAATCAATTTTTTTGCATACAATTTTTATAAATAAAATAATATCSTACAATTTTCAAACCATGGGATATGGTATTCATTGAACAAAAACTCAATTGATTTAATCCATACAATCAATTAGTGTAAAGACCCACTAAGTAGTGACTCTAGATGAATTGCAAGTTCTTGCATTGTGTAAGGTTTCATATTTCATTTGTTTGAGCCATACTATTAAAAAGAATCTCTTTGAAAGTGATGTAACTATTTACATTTTTCACAACATTTGGATGAAACATGAAAGRTATGGTTGAGAACTTACTAATTCATCCAACATATTGATATTCATAAAAAGAAATTTCATCCCAAAATTTAAAATAGTTTAAAAACTCAATCCAATAAAAATGAAAGAATCTAATGTCAAGAATTCACTTGAATTTTTTTGAAACAAGGCAAATTTTCACTTAAGAAAGAAACCCTTCTGTTGCATCTAATGTTATTTATTCTCATCTATATGATATAATAGCAAGCATTAGATGTTTTTGGATTGTCTAGAAGACTACGAGTTCCCAGGCTCTGGGAACTCTAGGAACTCTGCCACGTATGCATTCTGACGTGGCAGAGAGACTGACACGTCAGATAATACTAATTAAATAATTATTTTAATTAATTATTAATTATTTAAAAAATAATTTTTTGAAAAAAATAATAAATTTTTAAATCAGTTTTCAGTTTCCTTATACTTTCTAAGATTTCTAGAAAAAAAAATCTTTTTTTTTTTTTTTTAGAAATTCAAAATTTCAGACCAGCAGTCGCTAGTTCCCTGTGCAGGGAACAGTTTCAGGGAACAGCCCCGAAACAGGCTATTGCGGGGCTGAAAAAACATCTAATGGTAGGAGGTCCATAAATCTAGTTCTAAATACATTCCCTATCTAGGAATGAGTGTTTAACCTCAAAGTGCTCTAGCAACCATGTTTTGGTCATTGCCCGACTTTAGGCAACATTTTTAGGTGAAAAAAAACTTTCTTTTATATTTAAAATAAAAAATTGGGTTGTCTTTCAATATTTATATTCAAAACTAAGATAGCTACGGTCAAACAAAAGTATAAGAGAAATAACACAAAGTGTTTAAAATTTGACTAGTGTTGAAAAATTTACTATTTGAAAAAAGTGCTTGTATTTTCATTACTACATCATATGCATTTTTTCACAAGTCTATAGACACCATAGTTTTGATCAAGAAAAAAAAGCCATATGCCTTAGGTAGAAATTTTATTTTTGATAAATTTTTGAAGATGTATCTTTAAAACTCATTAGAAGAGAATATAAAATAGTTCAATAATTTTGACCATATGGATACTTTCTACTTTTCATGCTTCACATTATCTTTTTTGATGCAAACTTCAAAAAAATTATAGAACCTATATTTTATAATACATGTGTTTTATCCAAATTCCTTAGGTGTTTAGGGGTTATAGATCTAATATGAATGTCATTGATGAATTGCTAGATACTCTTTAACCCCTAAAGGACCATCATGCATTTTTTGTCTACATAGCAATTTGGGCACGTACGTGTGACTAGAGATTTCCATATTTTTGTCCCAACTTTTGGTAAAAGATGGAGACAAGGAATATCCTTATTTTCGTAAATGGGAAGTTTTGACAAATTAGAAAAAATCACTTTTTTCAAAAACAAGAACTTCAAATAGGTTTTCTAGAGTTACATTACAGGTGCAAAGCTTTGAATCATCCTATTTTGATCAATGAGTCAAGTCTACAACTCGACACAACATAAGATTCGTCAAACGGTAAATGTCCATCAGAAAAAAATGATGTACAGTAGCAAGCTACAAATAGCAAGAATGTATCATTTACAGGTTTACCAACCACCAGGACTAGATAAGAGAATGGCTCACACCAGCTACAAATAGTAACCTTCAGCTTCTTTTTACATTTCTGTTATCTACACCTGCACTGGCACTTAAATGGACAGAGATGATCAAATATGTCATAAAATTTGAGTGCAAATTGAAGAAAACCTACCTGAACTACCAGAGGAAAACAGAGCGTTCAAAAAGAAACAGAGGGTTTTTACTAGTTCCATGTTTACTGGCTCTCGTAGAGTGTCAATCCTGCACCTACTTGTATCTGCACCTGCAAGTGGGACCCGGTATGACAGGCCCTTGACTCACGCCAACTCGAAAAAGGGTTGGATTTATTTYTCTTAATCTCGTAGACGAACTCGTCGCGGACCCTCCTTATCCTCACTGGGAAGGAGCTGCAAACGCTTGGAGCGAAGGACATCATCCAAGGAACTCTGTTGGACATGCACTAGAAACTTCTTGCCCATGCGTAATATGTCAGGGGAGCTTGGAAATTCCACCACAACGTCCCCCTTCCGATTCAARATCTTTGGCCCTCGAGAAAATTGACGGATGATTTTCTTAGCAGAGCACCCATGTTTACTGCCAAGAGTAAACAACGCCGACCACCGCACTTGATGGTCAACTAACCTGCGCACCTTCTGGAAGTTGTCACAACATCGGTAGTAGGTCAAAAGACAGGARCCCAAAGCGGCGAAGTAAGAAACAATGGCCTCGTCTGAGGCACTAAGCATGGAAGTCAGCACAGTCGGCAGAGCTTTACTCGGCTGCAGAATGCCCTTCTTCCTCAACTTTTCAGTGACAATCTCCATAGGRGCAAGCAGTTGCAAGGGTATGACCTTATCCTCCTTCACTCTAGGTTGAGCCCTCTCAACAGCTTTGGCCTTCTTTTCAAACGAAGTCTCTTCCTCCAGGTAYCTCTGGAGAAGCCTTGTCAGGCGCTGGTGAGCACGGAGGATCGATTCAGGCAAACCGGTGCTGGGGGCATCAAAAAAAATCTCCTCCTCTTTATCAAGTAACCGCTGAATCGCCTCTCTGGTCTGCCCTCTCTCTACCTGCTCAAGCACAAATTTACTCCCTAATTCYTGTGCTTTTTTGTGCATGGCTTGGTTGGCAGTTTCCCACGATTGAAGCTCCTTCTTTGTTTTCTTCAACCCAAACGCCCAAGACTGCACCGCCAAGTCCTTCAATTCATTGTGCCACGACTCCGTGCGAACCTCAGCCATTCTTTGAGCACGGATCTTGCTTCGCCTCCGTTTCTCAATTTCTTTGGAAAATCTTCTCCGGGTTTTATTATCCAAGAGGCCAGCTATTCTTGTCCCAAGGAACACCACAGAGCCACTTTCTATGTGAACGTGAGACGACAGACCAACTTCCAAGTGAAGCTCAGTCCTCAAAAAGTGAGCKATTCGGTGCTTGATGTTGTCCACGTCCTTCCGTGAGCCTCTCACTCCCACTAGAAACTCCTTTCCGTGACGCATATARTGCAAACCCACACGGTCTTGTTTCTTATCTTGTAATGGACTTGAACTCATCTCTCCTTCAGGAGCTACCTGTGATTGTGGAAATTCCATCTTGACCGATGACCTTGGCAGCAGCAAAGAATTKGGTCCAACGAGCAGGAGTTGGTATATACCTTTCTTGTAATAAAACACGTACTTCGGTGTTTTTGGCGGGCAAGGCATTCTCTAATTTCTAATTAAACATGGAAAAAATATCAAATCATGATGTTTTTTTGGAGATTTGACCATGCCGATGGAATTGGCATGAATGATTGGGCCTCCACAATAAATTTCGTGGCAATTCAAGGTTCCCTTTTTGGAAGATTTTTGAATTTTCAACCCAAATTTCATTAGTTTTTTCAATCCCTAAACCGCATGCTAGCATAGATTGTCTTGATTCTTGTCCCAATGCATTTGATTTACAATTCCCCACATCCGTCCCCTTTTGTCCGTATCCAATTTCATTCTAAATCTCTAACTATCAATGAAAAAGTGTCAATATCAACCCAAAAGTGGTTGACCGGTCCTTAATGGGTTAATGTAAAAGCCATTTGCCCTTCTGCTCCATGTGAGATCTTTGATTGACCCAAAAGTGGACACTAGATCATCATTGAGATTCAAGGAAACCGCTTGGCATTCTTTCCAATTAACCTTCTTGAGCCCYYCCSGKTYYTKRAMCYYTACGTAGTCCTTTTAGTTTCGGGAACGATTGGGTGTAGATTGATGGTACCTTTGAGCTATTTAGATTTGACTTCGTAAAACTTAGTTTGTGGGTACACAAATATGTACATGAAATGTGCAATAATTTTTTTCGCGTTCAGAAAGCTTCGGTCACAAATGTACTCTGCTTTCTTCTGGTTTTGTAGATTTTTTAGTTTTGACCAAAGTCACTTCTTTGTGATCAATTGGTAGTGACCAAAGTACTTGCCCATTTCATGGAGTTTTTGTCGTTTATCATTGCAACGTCTAACCCCTAGAGTTGGAAGGACAGGCTTTGTAGATTCTTTGAACTGAGAATGTATTAGAGAAGTTCCGAGTGTGACTTGATAGAATGGTTTTGAAAGCTGATACTTGATTGCTTTCTTTTTCTCTCGTGATTGCAATTTTCAGAATTAGGTGCTGTTCAACAAATACGCTTTTGATTGCTTGTATTGTCGATCGAGTCGTTGAAATTTCGTAGTTCGACTGTGTTTCGGGGGCTCAATTAATATTAACATGGCATGCAAGTGAAGTCTCTGAAGGAAAATAATCTCATCGCTGTAGTACTGTGCTATTAGTATTGAAGTCACACCACTGGTTATCTCCGCTTTAACCCACTTGAAGCTCTATACTCGAATCCACTTGAATCACTTCACTCACGCCTTTGTCAATTTAACGCCGATTAATCAATTAGAAAGCCATCAAAATTGAGAGTGTACCATACATAAATCATTTCGAACAAATCATTTCGAACGCTTTATCCCCTCATTTATTTTTGAAGTGACAGGTTTCAGTGAAATTGGCGCAGGTTAATCTCAGAGCTCTAGCCTTTGAAGCTCCGGGTATACTTCGGCATCACGACTTTGGCGCTCAGAAATATGAAAATGCATCAAAACAGATATGGATGATTAAAGTAGAAAATGATCTACTAGCGAGCGAATCAAACACCCAGAAATATGAATACGAATCGTGGACCCTCCTACAATCTTGCAACTTGCCAGGATTGTACCTGAAGCGTCTCTCCAAAGCTAGTAAGATTGATGAATTACATCCACACGTACTGCCCATCGATCTACGCCGCGCAAGGTGCGAGCGGGGCCCCGCAGAGTCCATCGTTGCCGGGCTTGCAGGAAACAGGAAGGTCCTTCCAGAAAGGTCCCTGAGGAATTGGCCCTGAGAAATTGGCCCCTTTCTGGTCAGTCAGTCATCAAAATGCATTCATGGCAGGTTGGCGGTTCCCAAGTTACATGACGACAAATTAAGCAGGAGGACTACATAACATACATTGCTCCAAAAGAGTGGTTTGTAGCCACGACCTAACAAATGCTCTCATCATTATTAAAAAGACATGTGTTTCTAGTAAATTCTTACTTAAAAGACTCTTTATAAATCATTACTTAAAATCTTATCTCTAAGACTATACTTAAAACACCCATTTTTCTTGTAGTGCACGCCTTTGGCACGTCATTTTCGAGGCTGACATCTACCTGAAAATAGAGCCCTAGTTCCCAAACATACATGGAATTATGAAACAAGAAGCTACAGTACAAGAGGCTCTGCCCTTGTAGCACTTGCATTTTGTTTTTGTTCTTTAAAGTGGTTCGTCTCTCGAGAAAGATCCTACTCAAACTTCCTCACAATAGCTTCAGTGGATGCAAAGCCTCCTTCCCCTCTTCAGTCAGAGCCAATGATCTTCAATGCCTTGAAGCCGCACTTGGAAAAGGAATGGAGCCTCTCGATCGGTCATAGCAAAGCCACTTGTTATAGTACTAAAGATCATAACCATGAGTATTAATTGCAATGTCAATTTCGCAAAATTGACATGATTAAGAGCTTCAAAACTGAGACAGTCAACTGCCCAAACCTTTAGGGACTAGAACTGAAATATAATCATATTTCAGGGCTTATTAGGGCTTAAGATTAAATCATGAACCGAAGTTTCGCCCATGTTTACAACGAAATTGACAATTGCTGGAAAAATGAAGAGAAACGTTCCCAGTCACCTGTCAAGTCGTTGTAGCTGAGCACAATGTAGACATTGGGCGCTCCCAATGTTGGCCCACGCCGCAGAAATTCCGCCCGTGAAAAAAAAAAAAAATTCAAAAAAAAGTTTTTTTCTGCCCGAAAATTCTACCCGAAGTCGAGCAGCGACCAAAAAATGGTCGTTTGAGCGCTTAGGGGTTAAGATTAAAACACCCAAAACTATCAACATAAGCAATTTAGTACAGTGGAGAGTACCTTTTGGAAAAAGAAAAAGAAAAAGTAGTTTCGTCGTATTAGCAATTGAAAATCACAAATTAAAAAAAATATAATAAATTTTTTGGGTAAGACATGTAATTACCATGAAGTTTCAAAGTGGAAGCCCTTGGGACCACTGACACCATTACATAGCTTGGTCATAAATCTACAAATTAATTGTCTAACAATTGCAGTTAAATATGGGAATAATTTAATTAAGTATTTGGAAGACACTTCCTATAAAAGGCAAGTTGTTTAGAATGGATGTATGGACAGTTTGGAATGTTTCCACCTTACAAGCTGATTGCATTTGCAAATTGTGTAACATGTAGAAGTGCCCTTAAATTTTTTTCTTAAAAGTCTATGAGAGATTGAGAGCCTATTGTAGGATTTGAAAATACCTTGAACTTAAGAGCTAGGGGGAGTTGTTGTCATGGATCTTAGCCAAACCACTTGTTATTAGTTGGCTTTGTATCTTTTGCAATGAAATTTTATTTCATTTATGTCAAAAAAAAAAGAGTTGGGGAAGAGAAGATCGATGTAGGATCTAAATATCAAATCTTCATTTTTGGAAGTTTTTATTTCATTCCCCATCCCTACATGAATTTGTTCTAAACCTTGTACAATAATCATGAAGCACCAAATGACCACACTAATAGTATTGTTGAAAAATAGACAAAAATTGCTTCTTCAACATAGTTGGATGTACTTTATATATTTCACATAGCTTTKACTACAAACTCTTGAAAACATTCTTAATCCTGATTCAAGATGCCGGCTCTTTTAATTCCTCAAAACTCACCAACTTTTTTATAATGGACATTTTCAATGAATTGTGCAACTTTGAAATTTTTTTGCACATGTATGTGCTTGAAATTTTTAATTTGAATGATACTAAAGTGAAAAGTACTCTATCTAATATGGATAGAATTAATTTGGAAATACTAATTGTTGGATTTTTGGATTATAAAAATTTTGGATAATCAAAAATTGCAGCTTTGGGGGAAGAAAATTTATAAGAAGATCAATAATGTTATTTTATGCACCCACCCACCCACTCAAAAAAATTGTATTGGAATCTAAGGCACTTGTAGTACTTTTTTATTTAGAAAATGTGACCTAAAAAACTCTCTCAAATTTGTACACATTTTCAAAGAGAAAAAGTAAAGAGCCAAAACTAACCATCGAAAATTTCAAGAAGACACATTGTATCCTCTTGGTCTTTTGTTTGGAGAGAGTACTTTAAGAATTTAATATTTTTCCAAACAATATTCAAACAATGCATCCTATAAAAGGCCATATTTGTTATATTGAGACTTTTCGCAGTCTCATTTTTATTTTCAACTTGAAGATAAACCGCTTTATCTTTTTACTAGTATTTTTTTATGAATAGGTAAGAAGACCAACTTTTAAAATGTCATTATTTGAGCATTACTTATTTTTGGTTTCAATTACTATTTTCTTAAATAAATTTTCCAATAACTAGCATTTTGTCTCAAAATCTACGAAAAGTCTCAATATAACAAATATGGCCTTTAATAAGTGCATTACAATCCTCTTGTAGTTGACGATAACATCAAATAAAATAGTCTATGTTTAATAATTATAACTATGCTTACATTTTGTAATTAATATTGGTTATAAGTGTATGTACCTTAGAAATGAGTTTAATCAAGTTTTACTATGAAAATGGGTGTTATGTTCTACTTTACTAACTTATGACTTGCTTCCTTCAATTCTACTTTATATATGAAGGCACACTTTTTTTGAAATGTTAGATTTCAAAAAGCCATATATTGTCTTCTAATGCTCAGGTAGGAGGTCCAAAGAACATGTCTTTAACCCCTAAAGTCCCAAAATCCTTGTCAGAGACTCTTAGAATTTTGGATAAGCTTGGGTGAACTCAATTTTCGACATAATTTTTGAAAATATTTTTTAACCCTAAAATGTCCAAAGCACCCAATTTGGTTGCTTGCAAAACTTTGAAGCTTTAGAAATAAAACCTAATCAAGTTTCTATTCTTGGTGGTTTCTATTTTTAAAAACATCCTTTTGAAATCTAGTCTTAGTGACAAAAATCCGATTTTGAAAATGATTGATTGTGATTTTTCAATTCAAGATTGCGTGCAAGGGTTTCCATTGCAATCTTGACTTTCCCTAGTGTTGAGGTAGCATGGAAATGAGCCTCAAATACACTAGAGCTTGGAGAAAAATCCACAATATAAGTTCATTTAAGAAAAATCTAGAGTAGATTTTGAGAAGCCATAAATTAATTGGACTATTGCATATTAGGCCCTTCAACCTCATATTTTTTGGTGACCAACTTTTTAGATTTGACATGTAAAACAAGGGTTGAAAGACTTTAAATTACTTTTGCAATTTTAACACCCTCATAACCAAACATTATAACCTTTTAATCCATGAATGATATTTTGTTTTCTTTTATTACCACATGATCTCTAACATGTCTAGTTTGAATTTTTACGATTACAATTCAAAAAAATCAATACAACTTATCAAAATGTTGGCTTTTTGTTCAATTTAGAGCAAATTCCTAGAAGCTCAAAAAAGGCCTCGGGCATACAGGGATTAAAGATAGGAAATTAGATTAACTTTCTAGAAATATAATTTTTTTTTCAACCGGTGCTTGGAAGCAAAAGTTATGCCACCCTAAGTCCAAAAAGCAACTTGAAGGGTAGCCCAAGAAAACTCACAAAAAATGAATATTGCTTTTTTATTTTTTTCTCAGAGATTCTATTTTTGGTTAAATCCGAAACTTTGATTCATTCTATTTGGACTAATGATGAGAAAGTTATGGACAATCTTGGAGCAATCTAAGCATCTCCTTTGAAAAAATAAGTTATACAATTCATTTTTGAATGCAATTTTCACAATTTTTTACAAAAAATTCTTAGATAAGGTTATGTTTGCTTGCTACAATAATCTTGCCTTTGGGATTATTGTAATTCAATTCCATCTTAGAATTATTAAAGGTTTATTTTTTCCTTCAATCTTGAACTTACTTCTTCTTAGCAAATTTTTAATGATTGAAAATTATGAGATTTTTTGTTAAATTTTTTTCTAAGATTCTCAAAGTTCTTCAATATAAAAAATTTGGTCTTATTTCTCTAGGATGTCAGAGTTGGGGACATCACTATTGGCTATGCCCATTGTTGGGGCTCCTGATTTGGGGGGGAACAAAAGGGAGGCCCCCATTGAACGTTAAGAATGTTAGGCTCCAAGTCATTCCAAGGGTACAAATAAAATAAAATAAAAACCCTATTTTGGGCTTGATTAATTTACCTTGTTCATCTCTCCTAGCTAAGTTGGGGCCTTTGATTGCAAATATGAATTCACAATTTGCTAATTCTATCATGTGTGGAAAATAAAAAAACTTAGGGTTTTCCCAAATCGTCAAGGAAGGGTCCGGTTCACCCTCACTGATCATTTTTGCTTTGTTGGATCATCGTTGGAAAGGCTGGGGTGAACTGACCCCTTGCTCGACCACTCCAAGTCATTGGGGGGAGAGCAGTAAAACAAAAAGCCCCCTATTCTGTGCTTGATTAATTTTCCTTGTATGACTCTCCCAGGAGACCGAAGTGACATGGGAAGACCAGCAGAATATCAATCTCTTTGGTCGCCTCAACAACAAGTTTCACGAGCTCGAGGACGACATTAAGGCCAAGAAGGTATGAGTTGCTTATTATCAAACCCTAAACCCTTGCGCTTGTTAGTGGATGCACCCGCAGTTTTTGTTTAGGGTCTATTTCGGATCTACATGTGTCTCCTGCCTTTGTGATAACACCTTCCTGTCCTACTGTGAAAAATCTATCCACATCACAATTAGGGAATGGTGGAGGTCGTGACAAATTTATCCACAGTTGGTTGTTTAGGGTTTGGATGATTACCTGAGTGTGTTTACAGGATATGACAGATAATCTAGAGGACGCAAGCAATGAGCTCATATTAGCAGACGATCCAGAAGTGCGATACCTGATTGGGGAGGTTTTCAGCCACTTGCCGGTTGATGAGGTACCGTTACTCTAGATAGTTACTCTAGATAGTCGCAAATTTCTTGCAAACAGAAAATCTCTGCACAAGTTGCTCTCGTTTCTTTCACTCATTTTCATTTTCATTTTCATTTTCATTTTCCCCCCCTTGTAGATATCCCCTATACTTCTGTATGAATCTGTGTTTTAAGATTTGGGTTTCCCATATTCTCATGAAAGCTTGAAATATGAGGGTTTCGGTTGATAATGTTTGCCAAGCTGATTGTCGATCATGTATTAGCTGCGGATTTATGCACTCTGATTGATGCAACACGTGAATTGGTGTCCCTTAACATTGCTTGCTCTGGATTACCGGGTTCAGGTGGACTCAAAACTGGAGGCTTTGAAGGAGGTGAATGTTCAGGAGCTTGAAAGTTTGAAGGAGGAGAAGGCAGAAGTCCTTGCAAAAATGGCTGATTTGAAGAAAGCCTTGTATGGAAAGTTTGGTGATTCAATTAATTTGGAAGAGGATTGATTTCCGGGAAGCAAAATGTGTACTTGTGATACTTCTAAACAGGCGATGAATTTTACATATTTATGTATCTTGTGATGGGAGATGGTGCTACCTTGCTTGTTGGACGAGTTGTATTGCCTTGCTCACACTGATGTCCAGAAGGTTTGGTGGAATGCAACGTAACGGCTGCAATGAACGCTACTCTTGAAATATTAACCCCTTGCGCTCAAGCGACCATTTTTTGGTCGCTGCCCAACTTCGGGCAGAATTTTCAGGCAGATCAAAACTTTTTTTTCATTTTCTTTTTATTTAAACTATGGGGTTGTCTTTCAATGTTTATATTCAAAACTAAGATTGCTATGATCAAACAACAATTATAAGAGAAATAGCACAATGTGTTTAGAATTTCTTAGTGTTGGAAAACTTACTATTTGGAGAAAGTGTTGATGTTCTCATCATCATATCTTATGCATTTTTTCACAAATCAATAGAGACCACTATTTTGACCAATCTAAAAGAAATTCAAATGTGAAAGATAGAAATTGAATTTTTTGGTGAATTTTTGAAGTTATATCTTCAAAATTCATTTGAAGAGAATCTGAATATAGTCAAGTTTTAATTTTGATTGTATAGATATTTTAACTTTTGTGTTTCACATAATCTTCTTTGATGCGAACTTCAAGAAGTTATTGAATTTATATTTTATAATACATTTGTATTTTGTCCAAACCCCTTGGGCTTTTAGGGATTAATCTTGGTTGAAATTAGAATGATCACCTTTACAATTTTGATGAAGTGCTTGACCTCCGCTTGAACATAACTATGGTCTTATTCTTTCTGATGCTATTGTGTCCAATGATAGACATGTTCAATTTCATTTATCCAAATATTTTAAGATTTTTGTGTAGTTTTGTAAGGATATTCTCACACTTGATATTCAAAGTGTTCTTTGTGAGAGGCTTAGGGCCACTCTATACCAAGAGGCTGGGCCAATTCTTCTCCACGCAAAACTTCAATCATTTTTGGATTAAAGGCTAGCCTCAACTATGCATTAGAAAAAGATTATAACAAAGACCAATTCTCCCATATGTGAAGGCCTTGAGGCCAAGAAATTGGGCTGATTAAGAAAAACTAAGAAAACATGAGAGAGATTGAAATTTCAAGGGTGCTTTACACTTAAAGGTTAGGACAATTTTCCTTTAGGCTAGTTGTACAAAATCCAACGGATCAAATTTATTGAAAAAAATAATATTTTATGGAATAAATCTTTTTAGTTGAAATCTAATATTGGCCCCTAGGCCAAAAATTGGCCTTCCATTTTTGGTGCACCCTATTTAGCAAGCTGAGGCCATGTCAAACTATGTTTTTTTGGAATAAAAATTTTGACTACCAAATTGGCTCTGGAATCTAGATGATGAATTTGCAAATTTTGAATTTATATTTGCAATCAAAGGCCCCAAATAAATGATGAGAGGTGTATAAGGTAAATTAATCAAGCCCCAAATAGGGGGCTTTTTATTTTATTTGCACATTTGGAATGACTTGGAGTGGCTGAGTGGGTGGGCTAGTTCACCTTGGCCTCAAAAGAGAGTTTGGATTGCAGAAAAGGAGGATGGATTTGACAAGTTTGCAATTAGGAGGGATACATTTGCAAACCCAACAAAGCTAGGACTACAATTGTAGGGGCCATTTGGGGAGCTGCAAGGCATGCTTCTTGGAATGAATAAGGGTACACTTTTGGACTATTGGTAAGAGAGACATGGCTTTGAGCTGCAATTAGAGCTTGCATTTGGTTTGGCCTTGTAGAAATTGACCTTTATATACTTTTTTGAGGTATATCCTTCCATGCCAAATTCACTAATGTTCACATTTGGTCTTTGCTATGGATCTACATCTTTTTTGCACTTGAACTTTGACTTACTTCCATACATTTTCTATGGAATTGAGGTCAAAAGAATGTGGTGGCCATTCAATGAGATTTACACTATATTGTAGTGCAAAGTTAACTAACACTACTTAAAATTTTTAACAAAGTTTGCTAATAGAACTAGCAATATCACATATACAATATTACAGACAAACATCAATTTTTCTTTGAAAACTCCTAGGCTACGTCTACAAGCAACAATCACTAGAAGCACGTCTACAATAATGTTGGTCCTCTCAACTCCAGAGCCGGTTGAAATTCACTACCTATGATCTCATAATATGAGAATATTCAAGTGTAGCATTGTACCTTTAACAAAACTTATTTTTTCCAAAACCAACCACATATCACAAGAGAGATATTTTTTAAAACTGGAATGAGTCACAACAACGTACATGACTCACCTTGTCCAAGGCCAAAAATCTTAATCAAATATCTAAATTTACTTGCCACAATTATGTTTTGTACTTAGAATGTTTGCATCAGAATTGAGATGGGATTGCAAGACTTATTGAAGGCCACTGTACATTGTTTGAGTGGCTAACAAGGGGTGCTCCATTTGTCAACTGGTAGAAGAGCCTGTTGACAAATCTCCTGAGAARGTACGAGAACAAAAGTTCCCAATTGGAATGTCTCTCGTTCATCAACTCCATACATCTACTGTATGTGGTTGCCATTATTGTCTTCATACTGAAGAGTCAATCTTCTTGTAAGGTAGGCATCCTCAAAGCACCACAAATTGGTACTGTGCCTAGTTGCTATTATAAGGCTGGTAAGATTTTCATATTGTCTTGTTGGCAAGTGAAAGGAAGTTCCAATGCACCAAAGAATGCAACATTTGGATACAATATGCAAAAGTTACGAAGGGTCAAAATTTGATTCTAAAAGCGTTTCTTCCACATAGGTACATACCTGAGTTTGGAGATGTACAGAGAGTGAAGATGGCGCTTTCAGTTTAGTGGCGCTTTTGGGTTACCTACCTTAGATGATACACTGAACAAGTGAGAAATTTAAAGGAACATGCTTACAAGGATAAAGAAACCAATTCACACAAACCAATTCACAATACAGTACTGCAGCTTTTGTTCACGTCAGCGTCCATGTAGGATTTCTCTTTCAAATTCTTCCATTGCACTTGTCATAATGAATAATATCGAATGTTCCAGACAGACAACACCATCCTAACAATAACAACACAACAGGGATTATCTTCGTTCGTACAAGCCCTCCTGCTCCCAAACATCAACAAGAAAGTCCACCATTTCCTGCAAAACAACAACAGATTGCAAAGGAACCACAGATTCAGCCCAAACGTGAATCCCTATCGTAAATTCTACCCTAAAATGTACACAATCCTAAATTGAGAATTGAAGTTCAATTCGAGCACAAATCCAATCAGCACTTTGAAAACTCATAACTTTTACATACAGTGTTCAATACTACACTCAAACTTGTGTTGGAACTCTCGTAAAAATAGCCAACAAATCTGAACAAATTTGAGATAACCTGACGACAGAAATCATGCTCATACGGTTTGCTCGTATGGTTACTTGCACATTTTTCGTGTACGCATACTACATACCATCGACACAACAAAAATCCACAAGTGGAGATTCATTATTCATTCATWCAATGCTCAAGAAATACAGGATGATTTGATTTGGAGTCTTTGTAAAAGTATCCAATATGACCCAACGAAATAATGTCAAATAATAGGAGAAAAAACTCACAGGCTTTGCTTCTATGCTAAAACGGATACTTTTAGGTGTACATACCTTCCTGACAGCCAAAACCCACAAGCAATATCCATTTTAACACATAATGGAAGGCAGATGAATCTGTGTGAGCAAGAGGCTTTACCGGTAAAGGGATGGGCTGCACAAACGGTCTACTTGTGGCCAAGAGATCTTCATAAGTGGTACTCCAACTGATGGCTGGCTCTCGAGGTTCTCGTGGTGGCGGTGGTCGGGGTTGAGTCCCCACCCACACGCGTCGTTGCTCGTTCCAAAGCGCTAGAGCTGCACGCAATCACCAACATATTTGCCAAGATTAAGCTTCTTCTATCATCCGAAAAACACAACCTACCCCAGTACTAATCACACAGCAAATAATTTCGTCTCCAAAAGTTCCCACGACATTAGGTCTGCAATCTCAAAACTCTACCTAGGAGCAAGAGTTTTGAAAAACAAGGAATCCCAGGTGCCTGATTCGGCAAAAGAGAAAAAAATTTGAGTGCTCAAGACACATCCGATTGGATTGTTACCTCAATATAGCAAAACATCAGTGATTCAGTTGGAAAACCACTCTTTGAGAAAAGAAATTATGTGTAGATTGTGGACCAAGTTTGATGAACAGGATGGGGTTGAACAATCAAGTGGCTAGAAGAGAGAGAAATTTTAGGAGCCAAGGAAGTTATTGTTGAGCACAAAAAATATTCCTTTAGAAAATAGTCTACATACCATTCAAGAAGTTCAAAAGTTCAGCATAACAAGGTACTCCAATTACACCATTCCAAAACTCTGCCTAGAAGAAAGAGTATTGATAACCAAAGAATCCCAGGTTCCCAAACCAGAAAAGAAAACAAATTGCAAAACAAAATCTCAACACCTAATACCTTGTCGAAGTAACACAACAGCCATTCAAGAATATCATAAACGTACTGGCCCACTAATGTAAAGTCTCCATTCACCATACTGCAAGGGGAACGTTCCATTCACAATACTGGTGAACCTTGAGCCTTTTCCTCCAACAATCGTGCACCATCTTAAATATTGCACATTCATTTTCTGTTAAGCTAAAAATCATTAGCTAAAAAATTTAAACGTAAATAGGTTGAGTATTTCACACTTAGCACAAATTCAAGCTCACATGTATTGTCAATGGAGCCTCTGATGTACTTACTGTATGGTCAGTGGAATCTCTACCTTACTACAAAAGCAAGCTTCCAAATTCCCCCAACATACAAGGCTTTTCTAATAACACAAAAAGCATATAAGCGTTTAGTTTCGTGATGTTAGAACAAGCAAGCAAGCAGAGAGGTTTCTGAGAGGTGTCCCTAACCTTGGTTGGAGTAGGCGGTGGTGCCGGCCATGTTGCCGGGCGTTTGCAGGGCCGGGAAATTTTGGAAGGAGCGCGGACTCAGCGTGCTGTGATTCTCCAGCTCATTGGAGCTCGTGGTCCACCAGTCGCGCGGGGGCTTGGCAGTATGGCCGCGCACACGAACTCGCCGCTTGGAAGATCGCGGTCGCCGCACACCCGGTCGGTCAGACGGCGTCGGAGGCGGAGGCTTGGCACAAGCTCCTAAGCAAGCACTGCTCTGTTACAAAACGCAACCGCACCACAAAACACACCCAGTTCCACACCCCGGCTCTTTCATAAGGAACATTGTTCTTCCACAACAACAAAAGAAAAATAGTCCGACAAAACTAGCTGGGATCCCAACAAGCTCATCATCGTCACCCCGGTACTCAACTCCGCATTCTTCAATATAAAAAAAACATACCTCAGAAAAGTTCAGGCGAATATTGTGGTTCAATTACAAGAAACAACACCAGCCATATTTCCATAAAAAAGACATAAAACCATTTCAAATAGATATSATTTGAAGAAAACTAAGAGAATACTTCTTCTTCATTTCCACGCCAGGGGKTCCACCATRWGGAAAAGGGCTTCGCAAAACACTCATATCCTATCATCGTCCTGGTACTCAACTCGGCATTTTCCTAATCAGGAATTCCTCAGAAGAGTTTTGACAAATGYTGTGGTTCAGTTCTACCATGTACAACTTTGGAAGCTGTCTGTCAAATTAGTACACGGAGTAATATTTAGAAGATATCTAAAACAAACTACTATTTCTTTATTCCACACCCCGGCTCTCTCATAAAAAACGCTCCACAAAACATTGATATTTGAACAGCATCATCATCATTCTGGTCCTCAGCATTTCAAATCAAAAAACGTCAAGAGTATCACCGCAGATTGAGGAACTCCACATTTTGTGGTTCATTACAAACAGGTAATTAGACGAAATATAGCCCAGAATTTTTTTTCTTAGACCTTTTGTGGCACCTCATCACAGAATGAATTCTCTTTTCCAAAAAATCTTTGGAAAGGATTCCAATCAAAGTGACCTCTAAGATCGCAGTAGAAAGATTCCAATTTTCGTAGGAGGCAAAGTGGCTAGAACTGGAGTATAACTGTTACGAAACTTTGCAAACTGCCAGTCGCACTAAAGTTGACTTGAAGAAAACTAAAAAACATACTTTTCTTCATTTCCACACTCCAGATCTCTCATTAGACAACGTTGCACACAATGATATCACCACAGTACTAAACATGCCATATTGCAACTCAGGAATACCGCAGAAGGTATCTGATTGAGGAGCTCCAGAAAATGTAAAACTTCAGTATTAGAATGTGATTTTATAATAAATCCTCGGTTCAATGTGAATTTAATTTGGGATTACACTGAATACATGAAAAGGCACAAAACCCAGTCCCCTTGATAAGATTGCTTCAGGGCATTCAATCGAGTAGCATAACTGGATTGTAGTTCGAGATAAGATTTTTGTAATGASGAATGTAGTTAAGCMA
>VACF01000679.1:18759-57066 GCA_006891605.1 Pleurozium schreberi
AAATGAGATGAAACACGCACCCCATACATGCAAAATCCTATGGCCCCCGTTCTGAGGTGGTGAGGATGCTGATGCGCATTTGGACCACGAATAAGAATCAGCTTCGTTGTAAGAAACRACCCAAACAACCGAACTGCCCCCAAATAATACTCGCAGCTGTTTGCATCCCTTCTGCTCCTTGTGATACCCACCTGCTCACAAACTACACACTATTCTRAGTACCACAGTAAATCCATAGCAACTAAGTCCCAGACCACACCCACCATTGGAAAGCAACAAGCTCACAACCTAAAACATGCCAAAATCGTACATTCACAAAAACATTCACAGCAAATATCCCTAACCCCAAACAGAAAGACAAAACGAGTACTAGGGCTACAACACTGTTGCTGATCCAATAGTGGCTGTCCTCTCCATTCGTTAAGATTGAGATTACTACCCACCCCTTATCATACAAATTAATTTCCCACCACCAAGTACAAATGTTTACAAAATGTTTACTAATCAAGAGAATCACAAAATGTTTACAGAAAGCAAAGCTGTAAGAAGAATAACAAGAATGCAAGCCAACTACATGCACTCCAAGTGTGATTCCCAAGGAGACCAAAGACGGAGTTGAAGAGGATTGGAATAGACAGGAAAAAAAAAACTCTTACGAGTATTCCGAAGTGCAGCCGTCGTGTACAACCAATCACAGGCACCGTCGCCTTTCTAGCGCATGGATTGCTAGCCAGACAGTCCGCTTGAATGAAGCCCGGGCAACATCAACAGAAGAACATCAACAACCTCAAAAAGCCCCCAAAGCACTAACAAAAAAGCTTCAAATAGGGCAGTGAACGAAGAAGATGAAGGAGAAGCCACTCCAAACCCCACACAAAGCTCTCCCAATACTCTCAAAACGTGTCAAACTTAATTCATATGCTTGGCTCCCAACGGCACGCAAAGGCTCCCAGCAACTCCAAACTACGACGACTGCTTRGGAGGAAGAAGCTGTAGCTTTGAACAGCAAGCAAGAGGGACGAGCTTATAGAACTAGAAAGAAGTGTGGAGATGATTTGGGGTTGCATAGAGAGCGACCCGGGCTGTAGGGCAGAAAAGCTGGCGAGGGGCACTAGTGAGGCCTGCAGGCCAGGAACATAGTGTCAGACGGAGTTCCCAGGAAAACAGGCCCCTGTACATATGGTAGGACGACCGGTAGGCCGGTACACTCCTCCTTCTGCTAGTACTGCGGAAGGAAGTGCAGCCTGTTCAGGGCTACAGAGCCTGCAGTGAAGCTGGCCACGGCATCTCCATAGCTGGCAACGACAATAAGTACGTCAYTACCAAAGAATAAAMTGGCTTCCTTTTTCATCTGTCAGAATCGTGGCAGTGCTGGAGTGGCGGACATCCTTGATGGAATCCAGGGCACTGGATGAACTCCTGCACCGAACCTGAGTCCCAAACCTCGACTGGTGAAGCTCCTGSTGCTRAGCTTTCGGGGCTTGTGGAGAATGAGTGTTGGGCACATGCCGCGCGTGGGGCGGAGGGAGTGGCTATRTKATGGGAAGCAGTTCTGATGATGTTGAAGAAGTGGTGCGGGMGCTTGTGGCCGTTCGCTAGAGTGCTCACTTTGGTTGTGAGGAATTAGGGTTTGTTCCGCATAGAGGAATTGTTGAGAAACATTGTCGTTGGATCTTTGGTTTTAGAGTTCGTGGTTTTTCCGTGCAAGATTTCACTACCTCTGAATTTTCCCTGCGCAATATGTAGCCGACAATCTCGTCTCGGAAATACCTACTGTAAGTCCTGTGGGGAGTTTTGGAGTTTAGGAACAGAGTCGCCTCTGTATTTGGGAATCGAAAGCTTGCAAACTTGCACTGTAGGAAGATTATACATACATCGACAAAGTTCACAGAGAAGCAAACGATCGCTTCCTCCACAATTTGTTTCAACAACTTCCTGGCAAACGCTTCTTTCCGGAAATTGCGCATTTACGTCATTTGGTTTCGTGATGGAGACTCAGGCTGTTGTCGCCGTTTTGAAATGAGCATCGTCAACGGATTCCCTCTTGTTTCAAGTACTTGCTGGACAGTGTGTTGACAGAAGTGCCGATGCTTCCAATGTGGCTTGCCAAAGTTCAGACGAGCAAGGACCCACTCACTCCTCACTAGGTTCGGAGATGTGAGTGCCGTCTTCATCCAAACAATGTTTGAAAGTTACACGGATGCATCAAACCCTAGATTCACTGCCAAYAACTGAAGCTCCAGTGTTGTCCCAGTTTTTCTTCTCCCTCGAAACTCGCAGCCTGCACTGCCCATCTCTCATCACAGAACACTCTGCCACAATATTCTATTTTAAGCAATTCKCTCGTGCAATCAGCTGTAGCATCCTGCTGGAAATTCAATCCAAATTTCGCTACCACCTACTCTTCTCGCAGTTGAATCTTCTCCAAGACGGAAGTGATTGGGGACGCAGAGTCCGCCATAGCCGAATTTTTCATCCGACGAAATTCATGCCCAGAATGGAGAGACATTCGATAAAAATCATCCGAAGTGGATGAAACCTATCGACATGGGATGGAATTCGTCTATTTGGGATGAGATTCATCAACAGGGTGCTTGGGGAGCCCTATGAAAACCCAGATTCTGCTCCGCGTTGAGTTCTCTTGGTGGCTGGCGTGCGTGGGGAAAGGGTCTCGAATCTCCGACTCCGCTGAATCCGAAATTCCGACGGAATCTACACCTACCTGCAGCTG
The DNA here is from genome assembly GCA_006891605.1 of Pleurozium schreberi. Classification (NCBI taxonomy): domain Eukaryota; kingdom Viridiplantae; phylum Streptophyta; class Bryopsida; order Hypnales; family Hylocomiaceae; genus Pleurozium; species Pleurozium schreberi. Next base: position 21,491 of record VACF01000679.1, read on the forward strand.
AATCTGAATCTCAGGTTTGAATCTCCACAGCCTCCTCGCAATTTAGTCTTCTGCATCGTTGCTTTTCCTCGAGTCGATTTGGTTGTGTAACTAAACAGGGTTGATTGATTGATTGATTGATTGATTTTCCGCCTCTGCTCTTTGTTGCTGGAGATCGCGCAATTCATTTTCTTATCGAGAACTCTTTCGTTCCTTCCGTCGGTACAATTCTCCATGAGGTTTTGAGGGGTTTAGTTCTTGATATGGAGAAACGAGGCAAGTTCTGTTATTGCGAAAAGAATTTTGATTTTGGTTTTAATTTCTGAACCTGTTTGGCTGCAACAATCGTTAGATTTTGTCTGTCTGATTTCTTTTTACAATAATGTTTGTGCCATATTGGTAAGATTGCAGACATGTCCAGCATTGCGTGGTAGTCATCGTTTAGTTCGTTGTTTGGATAGAGTTGTTGCTTTCTTCCTTTTGCGGCACTGTTTCCGAAATTTCGATTTATCAGGTTTTTTAAAGTCCTCTTCGGAACATGATTAGCTACAACAATCGTCGGAGTCTGTTAATTTGTTTCTTTGKTTTTTCGTCTTTTATTAATCTTTGTGGCCTGCAAGTAACATCAAGGACACCGTGATATGAGGTATAATTTTTTTTCCAAGTTCAGCATTACTTTGTATTCCTGTTTTTTTCGGTTCCAGTTGTTGCTTTCTGGCTCTTGCTGTACTACTGTAGCGGGAATTCCAATTGCTGCTTTTTGTTCCYGACAGAATCCTGCATTTTGAGCGGAGTTTTGTAATTTTTTTTCATGAATCTCCTTGTTGAAGAAATGCACATGAGCTGAATTTCAGTCTTTGCCACCTCTTTGCCGTAGTTAACTGAATTTGGGTTCGCACTGTGTGCCACTTTGGTGAGGGCACAAACTTTGATAAGAGCACTACAAACACTGAMAAATAATGTCAAATAAATGTACTGTATGTGTTATGGGCTATCCTTTGACGCTTTCTTTTGAACATATTGGCACATGAGCAGGTGCGCAGGACGAATATGTCGTACTTTGTGCCGCCGTGCAATTATGGGATGGTGGAACATGATTTGAGCCGGTCTGGACAGTGTCATCAGCTCAATTTCCCGTTCCTGGAGCGCCACAATCTCAAGACTGTCATTTACCTTTCCTACGATGAGCCTTCCCAACCATTGTAATTTACTTAACTGTTACATAAGCAAWATTCATGCTTATCTGCAAATAATCCTGCTTTTTGAAATTGGTTACATCAATTTTCATGTTCACATTGACACTGCTAAGTGCTGGCAGTATATTTGAATTTTTAGTGCTGTTGCATGGCAGATTCTTTGTCTTTAGAGTCGTATGTATTTGTATATTCAAACTCTTTACATTGAGTCTGAACGTGGATGCAGCTTAAGTTTTTTGGAGGATCAAGGAATTGACTTGATTCGGCCCTCACCAGAGCTGGCCGAGATTCATGGTCAAGCCAGCTCCATGTCCGAAGCGGAAGTGCTTTCTGCTTTGCAGGTGGGCGTCCACACAGCATTRTTTTAGCAAGTTTGAGGATGCCATATGGGGACTTTCGGTGGGCCCATTGTAATTACTTTCTCATTAGCATGTGCAATGTCCTTCAATGATCCTAGTGATATAAAAGTTGACCCTGTTTTCACTCATAGTTTTCACAATATGATTAATCAGATTGGTCACTTAAAGCCATGAATCCGTGTGAGGTTTGAAATGCTTATGCTGTGATAGAGTATCCTTTTGCAGGCGCCTTTGGTTTTAGATTGTTGTGAGATTATTGAACTTACTGACTATTGGTAGGAGCAACAGCTAATGTCAAAAGAAAGATTCTGTCGTTTTTTGCACAGGTGATTTTGTCATCGCAGTACTATCCTCTTCATGTAATGTGCAACTTTGGTCATCACCGCACAGGTAGGCTTCGAACTGCTCACAGAAGAGAACCTTAAACTCCTGAAGGACTGTTGGGCTCGGCGTGTGAAGCACAAATTGTTGGGCAGAACTATGGTAGTAGAGAGTTTCCATGGACCATTTGGAGCTGAAATTTAGGGTGTAGGGCTTAGGGTTTGGAGTTCCTCTGTAGTGCATTGACTTCGACTCATTCGAATTTCGGCTCTTTTCTGTTGTCAATACCCTCTGCCAGGCACTGTGATAGGGTGCTTGAGAAAGCTGCAAGGGTGGAATTTGACGGCCATTTTCGAGGAGTACAGGCGGTACGCCGGCAGCAAGGTCCGCTTCCTCAATGAGCAGGTGACCACTTTTCTTCCTCTTTTCTCTCAATTTCTATCTTCGAAACCTTACGGCATCGGATGCCTATTTTTTCGAGTAGACAGGGTTTTCAGCAAAATTAGATTGTTCACGGAACTCGAAGACTGCATCATAAAGATAATGTTCCCCATGGTTCATGGAAAGGTTTCCTCATTATACATAGGAAGTCTTTCATATRTAATCACTTTGACAACAAGGAGACTTCCCCATGAATTGAGGAAGATTCTCCGTATGATGCTGTCCAAAGTTCTTTAACARTCTAAAGACAAGTTGCCCGTTGTGTTACGAGTGGTGTTAAAAAAATGAATTTAGTCCAATCGTGCACCTAAATTCATTCCCAGGACTCTTGCTAACATCACTCGTTGCACCAAGTGCAAACACACCCTGTTAATAGTTGGCTTCTGGAATCTTGTTACAAATCGTGTGGGTTTTGAGAATGGATAGCTATATTTTTTGACTAAAATATTGAATTCCTGTGKAATGATTGCAGTTTATTGAGCTCTTCGACACAGATCTTGTTCGCATCCCTGTTGATCATCCATCCTGGTTGTAGTGCACTTCACGAAGACCACGGTGACACATTGAGTTCAATTGTCACAGCCAGTGCACGCAGCTGGTAAGACATTTGGAACCCCATGCTACTTTGTTTTCCTAACATCTGATTGCCAATTTAATTGCACATATCAAAGCAACAAGTTTGAGTTAACAAGCTTAAAAATTATACGAATGTCTTGTGCAACTAGGGGTGGRAGAACACTCTTAAATAATCTATTGCACTTCTACCACCTTATGATAATGATGTTTTCGTCGTAAAAAGTGTCTAATCCACCTCAAAGAGGTAGCTTGAAACCTTGCTATCCATAATACTTTTAATATGCCACATATGATCTATGTGAAGTGTCACATCTTTATGCTCGTTCTTGTGACTGGGACTACACTATTTCCCTACTCGTGAGGGCGCGTAACTATTACTGTCAAGTTCTGTAACAGAATAAATCAATGTTGTGTGACATTGCCTTCAAAACCAAATAGGCAAAATGAATAATAAATGATTGTTGCACTAATCAAATGTAGGGTATCATGTTATCTCTAGTTTGCTGCCTCGTCTTTCATAATTTATAGTGGCTCTACGGTCTCTGGTTTCGAAATTTACAACCCGTCAAGGATCTCATCATTCCAATAAATTTCTGAGTCAACTGCAAACACAGGGTGATCACTTCTTATGACCTTGTTTTTTTTGTGCCCGTGTTTGCAGGCTCTTGGAGTAGTAGCAGTAGCATCTCCCTTATACAGTACAGCCCTCGCCTTGTGCGTCAACAAATAGGCGCGCAAGAATACTATTCATCGCATGAAAGCATTTTGAAACTAGTTTTCATGTGTCTCACTTTTAGAATATGAAAATTTCACCAACAGATTATCACCTTTAGAGGACCTGACTGTTATCATGTCGTTCTCTGTATTGCTTGTTTATCAATGCTTTTATCTGCTCGGATTGCCTGTTTGCTTGAACTATTATTGCACTTTTTTCATTCAACTTTTTTAATTGATTTCGCAATGATTGGACTGTGCATAAAACTGTGGAACGTTTTGTAAACTGATGAATGATGCGCAATCATGGTTTGGCTCTTTCCTACTGCTTTCACTATCCCCTCGAAAGCACCAGGCACAACATTTCTGAAAGGAGTATCATAGACTGCGGTCCCCTTTGCCAAAAGATATTTGAAAATGTTTAAGCCGAATGGTTTTGGAAGTTAATCAGCCATTTTGGCAAGGAAAATTAACCCTTGAAGGACGGACTGGTGGCCGTGGAAATCATGCATTTTTGATACCATGTGACATTATCTACTTTGAAAAAGCCAAATATAGTCATTGGAAGTACTAGAAAAGATCTTCCCTTTGCATTCCTAATACAGAGGATGAAAAAGTTGCAATTCTGTCCTACACGGTTTGATTCTCTGTCATCCAAAGGACACAAAACTTCCGCCGCCGCATTCAAGGGTTAAATACAAAAAAAGTCAAAATATTGCCTCTTTAGCTTCATCCCATCCCTATGACATGTCCACTAAATAACATGGAATCTAGATTCATTCCATTAACTTATCAACAAATTGAACAAGAACATTATGAACCGTAATGAGTTCATTGAATGCCATGACCATCTCTTTTCTATGAAGAAAACCGTTCAACTTCCAAGACTTTTTTGAAGGGTTGTTGAAAGTTAAAAGAAAACTATTTAATAATTGTCAAATAACTTATTATTAAAAAAAATGAATTGCTTGACAAATCAATCCTCCAGCTTTAAATAATTCTTCAACAATGATGTGCTTAAGATGACCTCAAGCTACAATATTAAAATAAAATGCCCACCATGCCAACTATGTCCCATACAAATATACAAATACATATAATTATTCACATATACAAATACTCAAAAATGGATACAATTACAATTATATGGATATGAATATATCAAATACTAACATTATCCCATATTGTTTGGAACTCCCAAATTCGGAATCATGGAATAAATCAATACTTGAGATAGGATCAACAATAAAATTCTCACGTGTAATTCATGATAAGGTAGACTAGTCTAATTTTGTATATTGCCAAATTCCATCCCCTATTTCTTGCACTAATTCCATTCCTTTGAACATCCAAATGTGTCCAAAAAATTTTGAAATCCATTCAAGATTCTAACAAAATCATTGCATTAATAAAAGCCCAAATGGAATAACATGGCAAAGTTTGATTGATGAGTAGTTAATGAATACTCAATTGAGTGCTAATAGATACATGAAAAGGTGCTTTATGGGTTGTTTATGGGACGTTTATGACTCCACTCTATGGGTGGTTTCGTAATTTCAAGGTAGATCATTTCAAGAAATTTGCACAAATTACAATTTTAATCAAAAAGTTATAACTCCACTTGGATTTATATGGAAAACAAGCACATGTCTATGAAAAATATGTATTCCTCTTGGAATTGGCCCTAAAATACTCAAATTGTAAATTAGGGTGGTATTGGGCTTATATATCTTACAGATCATTAGATGTTTTGGGGGGCATTTAGAAGACTACAGGTTTCCGAGCTGTGGGMATGCATTGAAAAGTCTGGGAACTGTGCCATGTAGGCAATTTGACGTGGCCAAGAGCCTGCCACGCCAGATATTACTAATTAAGTAATTTTTTAAATTAATTATCAAGTATTTTTTAAATAATTTTCTGGAAAAAAAAATTAAATAAGTTTTCAATTTCTTTATACTTTCTAACATATTTGAATTTTATTTATTTATATTTATTTTTTGAAATTCAAAATTTTAGACAAGCAATCACTGGAGTTTTTTGTGCAAAGAACAGACCCAAAACAGTCTCCTACAGGGTTGAAGAAACATCTAATGTTCACGGGCTCTTCACTTATTTTCAAACATCATACACATCCTTGCACTCGCTCCTTCCAGGTTGCATCACCCTATTTGTAGCCTTGACAATGGAGGAGAGTTTATAAACGATTGGTGATATTAGGTGATCTCTTGATTAGATTAGCCATTTAGCCCCCAAATGAAGATGCCAATATTAGGGGTCATATCCCATTATAATATATAAAGTAATTACACCTGATTGCGTCTAAAATAGAAACCAAGCAATGTTCCTATTATTAAAATGATTAAATTTTTTATGAATCTTGTTTAAAGTTAAAAGAGTATTTTAGATTCTCMTCATTCATTTTTTGGGACACCATGCAGATATGAATTTTCTAGAATGATACAAATAGGTGTACCTAAAAGCGAGTGTAGGCTCTCATGAATAGGAGAAGTACATTTTAAGCAAGAATTTGTACTAGTCGATTTTTGACCCCTAAAAGTCTAGGGGTGTTTTACAAGAGAAATTGTCAAAAAATGAAATTTTTTATTCCATTGCCTAAAATTGAAAATGAAATATTTTTTTTCTATATTTAAACCATAAAAATTGCAGGTGATTACTATCTATGACAATGTTTTGCAAAAAATTTCATTAAGTTTGACTTGTGAATTGAAAGATTATATTAGCTGATGCGAGTTTATTTGATTATCAGATGTGAAAAATTCATTCTTAAGAAATAATTAGTAAATTTCAAGCCCTCTTGAAGTAAAACTTATGTTCTTGATGAATTTTTGTTTCTCCACCATTGAATTCTAAATTTTATCAAGGAAACGCATGCAAAATTTTGGAAGCAAATATAAGGTCTAGTTTATTCTAACTAAATCACCTTGCAATGCAAGAAGGTTTAGCGAACTAGCAATACCCTAGTCATTTTTTATGAAAACCTATGCAGTGGGGAAGTTATTTTTTTGAAATTCCAAGGGTGAAAATTTAGAGACAAACATTTGGAATATGTGAGAAAATTTTCAAAGAACTTTGACTTCACCAATTGCAAGATAATAGAGTTTGAAGTTAGAAGAAAATGTTTTTGCTTAAAATTGCCTAGGCATAGCTAACAAAGTTTGGCTCATCTTTGAATATGATTTGAGAATTAATATTTGTATTTTTTTTTCCATTTTTAGACATATTTAATAGTTTCTTACATGAAAAATTTCAAAAGTTGATGAGGACTTTAACAAAAGGTGCCTAAAAGATGTGCAAATTGCTTGAATTGCTTTTCCTTTAGGCCGTCCAATTAGAATATTTTTTTATTTCCAAGAAAGGCATGAATATTCACACTTTAAGTCAAAAGTTTGAAAACATCCATTAAAAATTGACTTTGTATGATCCTACCCAAATTTTCAAGTGTCCATTGAATAGACACTTGGTCCTTAAGGGTTAAAAGGGATTGCAATTGGGGAGCAATGGCCTTAACAATTCAACACAAGTACAATATTAGAAAATAGAAAAAATCCTTCTTGATGGAAGTGAATAAGCATTGAGTTCTATTGATTCTACAAGCTTGAAGCATCAATAAACACTACTTTCTACTCCAATGAGGTGGGTGATTTAAATGATATCAATCTTAAACAAATAATGTACTAAATTAATTAATAATAGAGGCATTTTAAAGGAGTTGTAATAATTTAATAAAATTTAGTCCAAGCGTGTAGGGGTTAAAAGTTAGAAATATACTCAAATGTTTATTTGAACGATTCTAAGGCAAGATAATTGCACTAAGTTGTAACCTCTTTCTAAAATTGACCTCTCGAAACTCTTTTCTAAATTATTCATCAAACAATCATGAGAGCCAAGAAAACGAATTCACTTTTGTTGGTAGAGCAACTAATAGTTTGGAATGCATGCATGTAAATGGAAAATTATAAGAGTCATCCATGTATGTATATTCATCAAKAATATTGCCCAATATATGTATCTTTCATCCGAACATAGCCAAATCTAGTGATTATTTTAAAAAGATTTTGGCAATTTCATTCAATTTTCCACCTAATTATTTTTTAATCTTTATCCTTTACTAAAGGCTCAAAGTCCTTTAGGGGTTAATGATGGGGTTTAAAAGATGTTGGGGCAAGTTCCTATGATGTTAGATTTCACTAAAATGTTTGAAACCTTTCTGAAACCTTCAAAAGATAGTACAATCTTGTCTTTTGAAGTGTATAATTTCTATTTTATTTGGTGCATGGAACTAAACGCTATGCTATCTTTTTTGAAAACATAATGTATAAGATATGTTTTTGAAATTAATTTTGACAATTTTTCAAAATAAAAACTTCCATAGGATTGACAATCTACGTAGTCAAAGTGTATGATATTTTTTCCATCCACTCTCATTTAAGTCTAATGTAAGATTCTACAATTGAATATGCAAAAAAATAAATTTATTTCATTATATCTCTTTGCATTAGAAATGGCAATGTTKATGTTTTTTTTGGTGATACATATTGTAGGTATAAAACTTTAGGAGTTAAAGTAGCTAGTACTAATATGAAGTAAAATTCTCGAGAAAATTTGCTAATACTTTTTGGTTAAAGCCAAGGTCTTTCAAAGATTCATTTATTTTAGCATTTAGAAACATCTACAGTTTTCCAAAGCTTATTTATATTGGGTCCAATAAATTACATATTGTACTTCATCAATCTAAAATCCCCTTCCAAATCCTTAACCCCTCACCGCCCAAGGGGACGAAATGTGTCCCCTTTTCAGTGTATTTCGAGATACCCGGGGCGGTGAGGGATTAACCCCTAAAGTCCCAAGGCCATTTTTCTGCAAAAAAAACACTGAAAACTGTCATTTTTGTTGCATTCATCCAAGAAAACAAATAAAGAAATTTTCCTAAAATCTAACCATAGGATCTTGTACTTCACTTATCTTAGATCATGTGGTATAAATTTCATGAAGTTTGACCTTATAGATTGGAAGATATTAGCATTCAAAGTTGAAAAAGAAAGATTTTTTGAACATTGGCTTGCAATTTCAGATGACTTTGACCGCCATTTGTCAAACGTTTTTGCACTACAGACTTTGAATTTAAAATTTCTTATGTTGATGAATTGAGTTGAAAGTCTAGAAAAAAATTTCAAAAAACACACACTTGATTTTCAATCTTTAAAAAATTGTTAAGTAGAAGTAGGTCCAAGATTGAAAGAAAAACTAAATGGTTAGTAGCTTTACGATGGGATTGAAACACAAAAATACCAATGGTAAGATTGTTCTAGAAAGTAAACTTCACCTTGCACAACAGTGTTTTTTGAAAAATTGTAAAAATTGCATTCTGAAATGAATCCTAGAAGTTTTTTTTCAAGAAGACGCTGGTCTTAGGACTCCTCATCATTTCACTGAGTCGCGAGAGCAGTACGTAAAGTTTCTGCATCGCCTGCGACGTCCAAGCCTTGAACCTTTCGCAAATATCGCCAGCGGTGCACTGGCGATGTCCCCTGACTCCCCTTCCTCCTTTTGCTTTTCTCTCACCCCTTCGTCTCATCGCCATCGCCATCTTCAACGACCTAGCTAACAACGTTATTGATCTCAGAATCTCAAACTATCCGCAGCTTCATGCCCTGCTTGCAAAACCAGGCATCACAGACAGAGTCGAGTGTTTTTGGTGGAGCATTGACTCCCTTCGATGAGGTCCAACCACCGGGKAGGCTCCAGTGGTGCAGCCCTGCTGCTGCAGCCGCCTCCGAAGAGCACCATGAAGAACGACAGCATGACCAGCGTCGTCATGCTTATGGTGTCGTTGTTCGCGGTCTCCTACATTGCGGGCAGGTGCGAGTGCTTGCTAGGGTTTGTAACCCGAGAAATATTTCTCATTCGTTAGCATTGAGAATGTGTAGTGGTAGTAGCGCATTTCTGTTGTGGATATTGGATATTTCGGAGTTTTTTTAGGGATGAGGGGAATGGGAAATGGGAAATGGTGGTTCGGAGGGGCGTTTTTCTTGGTTTAGAATGTTCGCGGTCTCCTACATTGCGGGTCGATGTGCTTTTTAGTGTTTGTAACCCTAGATTGGCCTCTCTCGGTCGTTCGAATTGAGAATGTTTAGTGATAGACGCGCATTCCGTTGTGGATATTGGAGTTTGGTAGTTTTTTAGGGTGGAGGGGAATGGGAAGTGGTGGATTGGAGTTTTTTTTTTCTTGGTTTGGAATGTTAGGGTTTCGAGGTGAAATGGATTGGTTTCTGTACAGATCAAATTGTTTTGAGGGGCATTTTCTTGGCTATTTCTGAGATCTGATTTGTGACGGGATTGCATTTCTTTTATCAGTTTAGACAATCTGAACCTTCTGTGGAAAAAACAGTCTTTTTTGATTGATTGATTCATTTTCCCGGCTAGATCTGCTTCGAGGTCTTGGCTCGGAGAAGCGTGAAAGTATTAAAATTACCCACACTAGAAAGTGACTCTTTAAGTTCTAAGTATAGTTACTATTGTTTGAATGATTCAATTTTGCGCGTGAGCAAATCTGAAAGGACCTGAGTGCTCCAAAGGACGTGTTACTTGGACACTGTATGCAAGAAGTTATAAGGGTTAAAGTTTCGCTGGTAGACGACGTAAAACCAGCACAAGCTCTGATGTTAAGGCTGCATACATTTTCAAAATCATTATGTACTCATCCTTCAAAGTTTTTGGGTGTTGCATTAGTCATCTGTCACGATTACGTGCCTCTCTTTAATTTTTGAAAGTCGGTACTGTTAGACACTATCCAGCGAAAATTGCTTCCCATCTCTTCTAGGTATTCAATATTGTTCAGGACTTTGGACCAGCTCTTGGGTTTGAAACTTTTGAGCGAATCATAACGATGGAAATGAGAAATTCATCGGCTGGAGGTTGTGAATTCTAGGCATATATTTTGGCCTGAGTATCCACTGGGCGAGTGCTGCTCAGGGGACACCCCCCCCTGAAATCTATATCCGCTGTACATTCTCTCTGTAGAGCATATCCTGGGTGTCTCCTGAGCAGCACTCTACCAATGACTGAAACATACCACTTGGAAGCGAAAGCTGATTATTGTTGACTTACCAGCTTCGTTTGATCGCCAATACCACAGACCTTTGAGCAAGTGTGGCAATTTGACCATTCTGGAAAATGTTTTAGGATTTTAGGTGCAATTCTGTCTGTCCTCTACCTTATTAGGGTTTTGGGGGATCATAATTGGCTGATATCATTGGAGTTTGTATTTGACACTTTGCAATGTTGAGTTTCAGGCTGTGGCAGGATGCTGAAATCCGGGCCCAGTTGATAAGCATCGATCCGAGTATGGGACGTCAGGTCTCTTTTGAAACCCTCCGTCTGCATTCCCCTTTTTTTGACCCTAATTTCCTTCACCGTGGAGTGCAAAGTTTGATATTCAAGATGTTACATTCAATATCGTGTCCCTTATTGATGTACGGTTTCCATATCCTTCTTGCAGGCGCATGATCCGATTTCAGTGGATGAAACGCTGAGATTAATCGATTGCAAGTAAGGATCATCCAACTCTTTCCATGCTCGAATGCCTGTGACTGGAAGTCCCTTCGAGAGCAATACTTCAAATCCATAGTGTATTTGTAGACCCTAAACCCCTAATGGATCAACGGTTCATGGTTTGAAAGTGACCAATTTGATTAATTTTATTTTGAAAATATTAGAGTTCAGATGAGGCCAAATTTTTTTATCAACAGAATCAGAGGCCAGAATTGCACGTGTTGGTCAAACGAGAAAATAAAATTAGACAAAAGAAAGTTCCCACGTGACCTCTTTAAAAACTACGAATCTCGGCCTTTTGGTCCCTTAGTGTTTAATACCCTAGTCCAGATTTGAGGCGAGCACAGCATACAGCTTATGGAGACATCGACTCTACAACGGAGAGACTCATTGAAATTTTTTTACAGGGAACAACAGAAGAAGCTRATGGATGCAGGACTGGAGTTGGCTGCAGCAAGGAGTCAAGGCTATAAGGCCATCAACAAAACACTCTTGGATGGTCGCAAGTCTGTGGTCGTGGGCATCTTCACTGGTTATGGTGGCCAGTCCCGCCGCACGGCCTCCCGGAAGAATTGGATACCCAGTGGTAATACAATATGACTTCGTCTCCCACTTTTTCTTCCCAGATTCAATTTAACTTAATGTTCGTCTCTTTATTCATACATTTCTTACAACTGGAGTCACGGGAACTCCCCTGACATTTTCAACGAGTTTGCTAGAAATGGATTCAGTAACCAGTATGTCGATGGATTTTACGGTTTTGAAACTCATCTACATCTTGGCCGCTGAATCCTTTTCAGAGATCTTGCTAACATGTYGGGGAGCTACCGTGACTCCCTCTTTAATCGAAGTGGGTGTGCTAGCAACTGTAAGTGGTAGTCTTTTGTGCAAGCATTTGTCTCTGTTGATTAATGTCAACCAATTAAGCTTGACGTCGTATGAAACAAATGAAACATAGCATTTGATCCTTCCCTCTGTATTTCTTGCGATTTCAGGTGCTGCTCTGAAGGAACTTGAAAATGACAAGGGTATTATCATTCGCTTTGTTATTGGACGCAGGTTGGTTCCTGTAACCTTTGTGTATGAGTACCCCAKTGGAAGTTTTTTTTTCTTCCTCCACCTATTTAAATATCTCTGAACGTTTCTTATATTTTTCTAAGAGACATTTGTTTAAGTCCATCCGTAGTTTCATCTTGTGTTTTTACTTTGATCACGTAGAAATAACTCTATTTGATAATTCAATGGAGTCCACTCTATCCTTCTATATTTATTGAACTCCTTTGATCTCGATTTTTTAATCATTCAATGTTGAAGATATGCAATATAGAGATGCAGAGGTTGGAAGTTGATATTGAGTTCCTCTAGATCTTAAAGTTATTTCAGATGGCTGTGAAGTATATCCCATTGGACTAATTGAAGCCTGCAAAACTTACTGTCAACTCAACAGAGCAAGTTCTAATTCAGTAGGCAATGGAAATTTAAGTCTCTAGCAATTGGACCAAAGTTTAGTTTCATCCTGTATTCGACTCAATCTTCTTCTCTGAAGTTTGCCGAGGTTGGGTTCTTGCCTTCTCTATTTTGTGGATGAGACGCAMCGACAATGATGACTGTCGATATTGGTAATATGAGAGACTGAATTTTCTGTTTTGATAAGCTCATTTGGTATGCTCTCGAGTTAGCAATTTATGTCAAGATAACTGGCCATTTGGTTCATTTGGTTAGATTACTTCGGGTTACATCGGATTAGACGAGTGGCGCAGATGTACAATTGAGTCCCACCTTAAATGGACGCTAGTTTTGTCACTGCTACGCAATGATGGCGCATGTGAAAATTCTAAGCTTGGATTGGATACAGTTCAAACAAAGGAGATATGTTGGACCGACAAATTGATCAAGAAAGCAATGAAACACGGGATTTTCTTTTTTTGGTACTTGATTTCTAACTGTTTTCCTTTTCATTCCACTTTTCTGTATAGTTCTTGGTGTCTTTGGGCACTTGCTCTTTACTTCCACGTCTCAAGCCAAACAATCTATGACATYAATTTCTGTGTCGTCTCTCCTAGTTGGTTTATGTCTAGGATACMRTCCCAAGTTCTTTCTMTTTTGACTGATCAGCTTCTTCATATCTGACAATTTAGAACTGACAATTGCTGCTGGGTCAATTGGCATGGTGGGATTAATTTTTGTAGGAGGATCATGTCGAAAGCGATGATAACTTGACGCAGAAATCTAGGCTCTTCTTTAGTAAAGCGGCCAGCACTTGGGACGCAGATTTTTATGTGAAGATGGATGATAGTGTTGGTCTGAATATAGGTGAGGTGATTGTTTCCTTCCGCATTACGGTTACAAATAGATCCGAAGCCCTTCATTTCTGTACTTGGTAAATGAGTGTCACGTCGGAGGTACTTAGTAAATGAGCATGGTAGTATTCATAACTTTGGCGAAATTACACAAACTTGGTGATCATGATTAAAGGATTAGAACGAGTAAGTAGCATAGTTGAGTTGCCCAGCAGAAACCTCAAACCGGCCAGCTGAACCCCGAATCTATACGTATAATAGATTTTTGAGCTATGGGCTCTTGAATCGAACATTTTTGGGACTCTAAGATTTGCCCATCTTAAAAATATGACCGTCTTGGATGAGATTTTGGACGCCCACTCAAAGTTTTTGGCACTCAGAAATATGCAATTTTAACGAATATAAGTCTCAACTGACGTAGCACTAGTACTAATCATGTCGTGCGCTTGTTGGCATGGAGCAGATATGATGGCAAGCATGCTATCCAGTCATCGAGACAAGCCCAGGGTGTACGTGGGTTGCATGAAGTCTGGGATGGTTGTAAATGACCCGTAAGTAATTCAGGGCATCCTGTTTGAGAATTTATCGGTGTTAACAAGACATCRTTTCTTAGTMRKTTTTTAAGTTTTTRAGTTTTCTTGTTTCTGTCCAAGTATACTTTTGCGCCAATATTGTCAAATGTCACTACTATCTTTTTGTTTCGTCCCCTGAAATAATTACATCTCAGTCTTCAGTTACCACATTTGAAAAAGAGTTGTAGTTTTTTTCCATGACTTACATAGTTTATTGATAGCAACAAGTTTTAGTATACCCCTTGCTGTTTTAGTCATTTGGGGATTCTTCTTACCGGGACTGGGTGCTGTGAAAACATCTACTATTGTTGCTTGTATTACCGGTAGTCGTTTAGAAGCTTATCTGTCGAGGACGCTTAATTTTGTGGTCACTATGATGCAGGAATGCACAATGGTATGAGCCTGACTGGTGGAAATTTGGAGAGCAGAAGTCAGAGTAAGTGTAGAAGCTCAAGTGTACATGCGATCCATAAATTCTGCCATAGTATTAAATATGTTCAACATCTTTTACCCCCSTTGTAGTGGCCATCTGTAGGACWTGAAAGAAATCGTTTTGAATGCATCGAGGGAGGTGTCAAAATGTACCTAATGAAAAAGATATCATTCCCTACAACAATAAGCTACCAAAGTGTACTTTCTATATTAAAATTGGTCACCTGGGAGTCAAATGATTTGACATCTCGCTAATCTCTAATTTTTTCTGTCAATTTACGTTAATATTAGTATAATTTTTTTTTGTCCTTTTGAAGTAGTGGAGCAAATRTACACCTCTGGCAGTTTCAWTCTTATTAAATTGATCTGAAGTACTTTCGCTTGTGGASCAGATACCATCGGCATGCTGCAGGTCAGGTTTATGGTCTTTCGAGATCATTGGCCCTGTATATCTCGATTAATAGGTAGGTATCAATATGTCCATTTTAATGATTCGCTGGGCTCCACTTTTGTACTTGTTATAATTCTCCATATTACATTGGTGTTTTTTATTTTAACTAAACATGTGATGCTTATTTTCTTGCAGTGCTTATCTCAAAGAGTACAAGAATGAGGATGTAGCGGTTGGATCATGGGTGTTGGGCTTGGATACCGAGCACATTGATGACCGGAACCTGTGCTGTTCTCCGAATCCTGGTCTTTTTCTTATCCGATCCTTTTTATTGATAATGCGTTYGCATTTGGTTAATGTAAAATGCATCAGCTTTTGGTTAATTCCTCGTACATCAACCAAAAGCTAACGCATTATACATTACGGTCCAAGGATGCATGGTTCTAAAGTGACCARTTTGATTGATTATATTGTGAAAATTATAGTTCAGATGGGGTCAAATGTTATATCAGCAGGATCGAGTGAAAAGACATTGCAGGTGTTCGTCAAAATTCATATAAAATTGGCTTAAAGAAAGTAACCTCGTGACCTTTTCAAAACTGCTAATGCAACATGAGGCTCAATTTTGGGCTCTTGGTCCCAATGAAATTGGTTCTTTTGAAGTAATTTGATTCTCGGTTCCATCCTAATCCTTCCAATTGTTCGTTCCTGACATCTTTCTAATTGTGCTTCCTTGCAACGTGGAGTTCTGTTAATGCTTACAGGTGCCGTCTGTTGGCTTCACTAATGGTGAGTTTCTCATCGTATTCATTGTTTCTTTGGCCTACACTTCCCTTGCCGCTTCGGTGATGTTGGTATACAAGCTATGCAATTTTGTTAATGTCATTTTGTATCACCAATAGTAAGCAACTTTGCTCAACGAATGCTGATGGCCCAAGTACACTAATGATGGTAAATAGTGTTACCTACACTAATTGATTTAAAACAGCCATAAGTTTTTACTGTTTATGAATATTTTTACCAACTATAGGTACAACGTTTTCCCAACTATAGTAATGTTAGGATCCATGCACTTACTAAAAATATTCGTGAAGAGTAAAAACTTATAGCATTTCTAAAATAGGTAGTCTGGGTAACACTATTTACCATCTCCTGGATTGGATGAACGAAAGCTTACATCTCCTGGAAATCTTTTTTTTGAATGGAGTTGATTCATCAATGTTGATGGAATTACAATTGTGTGTACATTTTTCTCCCAAGGGTGTGCATACCTTTTCCATTTAAGCGTACCCCCACTATCTTGGTGGTCAAATGACAATTTTTTTTTTCCTTACAAGATCACAACCAAACTTGATAAAAATCTAATCCAAGTTGTTTCATAATTTGTTGATGCTTACAGAATATTGTACAGAAAGATGAATAAATCTCTATTTGTGTCACCTTGATRAGGTTAAATTGTACCCCCCTCTCTTGTACATCTTCAAAGATAAATGTTAATCCTTGAAGGACGGACCGGTGGTTGTGGAAATTTTTGATACCCTGTGACATCATTTACTTTGAAAATATATTCATTGGAAGTCAAAGTATTAGAAAAGATCTTTCCTTTCCACTCCTAATATTAAGGATGAAAAGTTGCAATTCTACACGGTTTGATTTGATTCTTTGTCATCCAGAGGACACAAAACATCCGCCGTGGCGTTCAAGGGTTAAATGTTAAATGTTAGTTATGCTTCTTGTGAAAATACCTTGATATGTGTTAGAAAAGTTGATAAATCAAATATACATTCTATGCTAATAGAGAAAAAATTTAATGTTTATTTGTTACATGTAACTATGTGTAATATTGTATTTGTTAGTAGGTAATAGAAGACTGTTTATGACTTCTAATCTCGTACCCTTCAAATTAAAAATCATCTAATGACTAAAATTTATTTTTGCTAAGTCCCTAATGTCATATTTTTAGTTAAACTACTAGAAATTCAAATAGATCTAACTTTAACACTTGAATTGTAACTATTGGTTAATTTGTGAGCCGACACAATCCACAATCTCTCAACTCCTACATTTTTGAAATAAAAATTGCCCTATTTCTAGACTCAAAGGATTCAAGTTATTAACTTACAATTTTGTGAAACAAAGATTGAAAAGTTGTAATTTTCCAAATATCCATCATTGAGTTTGCAAATTTATATCATACTACTAAAATCATAACTCCCTCTGTAATATAAAAAATGCTACCATTAATACTTGGGTCTTGTGCTTGCTATCCAACTCATTCATTGTATCACATATTAGTAAAATTTTGATATGTTTGAATAGAATGCATGATAATGATTTCAATAAGTCTTTAAAATAATTATTTTAAATATTTTGTAAGAATATT
This sequence comes from Pleurozium schreberi, assembly GCA_006891605.1. Taxonomy (NCBI): domain Eukaryota; kingdom Viridiplantae; phylum Streptophyta; class Bryopsida; order Hypnales; family Hylocomiaceae; genus Pleurozium; species Pleurozium schreberi. The sequence continues at coordinate 38,727 of VACF01000679.1, forward strand.
TTCAATCATGAATACATAGAAATTGTATTTTCACACAATGTGATATTACAGAAATAGAGTAACATATGTATTATTGAGATTTTTATTCTACATTCTATCTAATACATAGAAATTCTTATAAAATTCTAATGATGAATGCATAGCATAGCAAGCGCCAACTGCTAGTAATCTTCTAAAATCTTGATTGTTTTTTTGGTTAGAATCAACCTCAAAAGTTTCTTTTTAAAATTGACCTCAAACACATGGTCTTTGTGTTTTAGTCATAGTCTAGCTTTAGGAGAAATTGTGAACAAATTAAATTTTACTTTACCAATTATTGATTTGCAAACATATTAACTGTGGATTGATGTATTCACTATTTTTTTTTTTTAATTTCCAACTTTTTTTAATGATTTGAGCTTTTGGTATATTGTGTATCTTCAATTTCAAGTACATTGATATGRAATTTGTCATTGATATTGAGCTTTGCCAAATTTTACAAATACTTTTATAAATTCAATAGTCTTCAAGGATTTTAATCATCTTGATTCATTTGTAGATTGACATTTCTAAAAATTTCTAAATCTCTAAAATCTTAGATTTGAACCATTATAAGATTTCAAACGTACTTCTAAATTTTACAAATGGTAATTCATAAAGAAATGATTTAGTGAATCATTGCTTTTGGAAAAGTTGGAATATATACATATATACACATTTGTACATTAAAATCAAAATGATGTATTAAAAACTTAGCTTCTCATTTCATTCACTCAAAAAGCATTCAACCTTTTCATTGTAGAAGCCACATTCAATTCCAAATAAAACAAAACTTTGGCAATTATAAGAGATGGACAATTTAGTCCAAATTTAGAAGTGTTATAATGCAATTTGCAAGTTGAATATTTCTAACCACTCAATAAAATGGTTTTTGACCACAAATGAGTCACAATATATCCTCATCAATGACATACCATGGTCTTTGCACACAACATCCATATAGTATTTGGATACTTTGGAGAACCAACTTCCAAAAGCTATATAATGTACAAATCTCTCAAGAATTTGCTTGTGCTCTTGATCTCAATCTGTAAATCTTATATTGATGATTTTATTTGTACTTGCCTTGCAAATAAAGGTCACGCTCAAAGTCACAGTTTGGATGGAAGCCTGTCTAGATGGTGTAGTGGAATTGCGTGCAAAAAATACTTTGGGGTTTGCCAAAGCTTCTACCCAATTGCATTGCTACCATATGCATTGATGGAGCATTGGCTAGGGTAGGGAGGTGTAGAATCATTGCTTGCTTTGAAACTTGATCCTCTTTGGCATCAATAAACGAGAAAGATTTTGCAACTTCCTACCATGAGCTTGCACACTAGGAATGGCTCCTGCTTGTTTTGTAGCCATTTGTGCAGTCGTGACCAACAATATGAGTAGTTGCATGAAGTGAGGATTGAGTTTGTAGGGTGGTATGTGCAAATGTTCCATCAAAACACATTTTTCTTGTCAAATTCTTGGGCACCAACTATAACCATCTCATTATCATTGTCTAAGCTCACAAAAATTATCTAGTTGCTTTCCGTCAATCTCACAATTGAAGGGATCTGAAATTAATTACTCAATGAACAACGCAAGCCTACTTTTGCTAAAAACTTGTGATCGGTGTCAATAATTGGAACACTTGTAGGCGTTGCCTAGGATGACTAATACCTCTCATCACACCTTAAATCTCACTGGAACGACTCCAAGCCCACAATAAGTACTCACACCTCCACTTCTTCCACTTGGTCACAAACTCACACTCATCTCAGATGCTTGTGGTATAACTCAATATCTCATTGTAGTAGCAAGTAGTTGCGTCCAATGAAAGATGATTGTCGCAAATGTTCCTATTTATTGCTTGAGAAGAAAGATGCCATGCCTCATTTGAAGGATGCATGGTCGCAAGTCACATTCACTATGACCAATGCCTCATGCACCACAACACAAACATCAAAGCCTTGTTGTCAAAGTCAAGAAATACAATGTCATGGTGATTGTGGCGAGCGTCTTGTCCGTGAGCACATTTCTCAATCTTTCCACTTCTAGGTTTGAGAGTAGCCAACTAGAAAAAAAAAATCTAAAATTCAAAGAAATGTTACAAATGAATCAAGAAYGAATGAATTTGTAGTTCAAGGAACTTCAAATTTGGAAAATAAGAATGTGCCAATTATGTGCCTTCTCACACTTCGTGCGCACTAATGGCATAAGCCATCCATATCCAAATGTGGAAATACGCATATTTACAGAGCTTGTTGTCAAGCTAAGGTACCACCACTTGATTTTGGGTACTATTAACCCGTGAATGCCGCAGCGGACATTTTGTATCCTCTGGCTGGCAGAGAATCAAACTGTGTAGGACAAAATTGCAACTTTTCACCATTGGTATTAGGAGTGGGAAGGGAAGATCTTTTCCAGTACTTTGACTTCCAATGAGTATATTTAATTTTTCAAAGTAGATGATGTCACACGGTATCAAAAATGCATGATTTCCACGGTCACCGGTCCGTCCTTCTAGGGTTAACCAGAATGGTAGGTTTGTAGAAGTTGTTATGATTTATGAATGAACAAGATCGAGCTCCAATGAGGTCAAGACATGCTAACTTCAAATTGCAAGCACTTGTTACTTATAAAAAAAATCTTGACACTCCCCTTTGTGAAGGGGGAATACCAAACACCACTGCAAAACCTATTGCTTTTCATTCACTTAAATAGTGACAAAACATGGGGTAAATGAAAGAAGTCACAAACAACAAACCGTGGGACCAACTTGTCTACTAACATTAAATCATTTTTAGTGAGAAGCGACACAACTCCTAATCTCCTGAATGGAAAACGACAAAATGTGGGCTAGTGAAAAAATTCACATCGATCAATTCTCAACGACATCAAGTTCATTAACCCTTGCAAGACGAGGTGGACGTTTCGCGTCCTTTGGATGACAAAAAAATCTCATATGGTAAGTGGATATTCACCAATTTTGATCCGTTTTTTTTGTGAAAGTGACCACACATATGTCAATCATTGTGGGAAGTCAAATTTAGTGTCTTTAATTGCTTCCATGTTTTTAGATAGACCTAATTCTATGAAGATAGTAAAGATTTTCACATAAAAGTGTTTTGTACCACGTTGCCCTTCTCGCAAATTTTGAATGGGTAGCATCAAGTGTTGGTTTGTACAATTTTTCCCAAGCTAAACATGTGCATAAACAATGTTTTTCCCCTCGGTCAAACACTACATATTGCACCCCGTCTTTCCCCACAGTGATAGGTCCATCCTACAAGGGTTAAATTGGACGCAGGGAATTATTGGTAAGTACTTTTGCTGGTTAACTTTGGTGTACCTAAAAGCTTGTTTTAGAATGCATGATTTTCATCACTTCCACCTGCCCAACCTAGAGTGTGTGCTTTGATTTTCACCCACTGATGATTCAGTCACCTTCGATTGCCATCCAGTGACCCGGCATGGTATTTGTACGAGGCTCAAGGTTCACTTCACCTACACTAAATAGTGAAATTAGGTTGCCCCTCACTAATTTCTTGACACTCCACACTATATTACTATTTATTGTTATTATACAAGAATGCACTAGTTTTGAAATAGTTATTGGTGTAGTTGGAACTCATGAACCTCCATGTATGCAAATGGAAGTATTTGTAGAAATAATTGTTGAAAGGCCCATATTCGTTATATTGAGACTTTTCGCAGATTTTGAAACAGATTGCTAATTATTGGGAAATTCATTTGAAAAAATAGTAATTGAAACCAAAAATAAATTATACTCAAGTAATGATCCTATAATGAAATTCTAAAAGTTGGTATTGTTACCTATTTATAAAAAAATACGAGTAAAGAGATAAAGAGTTTTATCCTTGAGTCGAGGATAATAATGAGACTGCTAAAAGTCTCAATATAAAGAATATGGCCTTTTGACTAAGATGGCTTGTAGAGTAACTTTCTTGGGGTAAGGCAACCTAATTGTAAAGGCAACCTAATTTCACTATTCAATGAATCAATGTAGTCCATGTCGATCATTAGTGCATTAAATTTTGCTGAATGTCTCCCCAATGCCCAAAATACATAGATAGGTGAAACACTCAACAAATATTAAGCAATCAATGGCCAATTTTATCAAAAGAGCTTCCGTCCATTCACACATCAGATTCTTCCTTTCTACTGTAGTAAACAGTTTTTTTGCCGTACATAACAGGCGATCATGGTCAAGCCACATGACATACTGATTCTCAACCAAGTGCCAGACAACCGAAAGGCAACATTCAACAAGATCACACTTCAATTGGGGCAATAACAATATAATCCCATCAGAGAGTCGAAGCTCATCATGATTTTGCAGCAATTGAAGAGAATTCCACAATGCAAGATTCACTGGTCAATTCCTACAATTAATCCCAGAAATGAGATTCAACCTTGAAAGTGCAAAGTCTCCATCATATATACGCCAGCACACAATCAAGTTCTACGGTATCATTCAATTCAGTGCTCGAGACTTGAATTTCAATGGCGCTTCAACCATCTTCGCTCAGCTTCCGGGAACATGGATTTCTGCACGGTGAACAATTCGATAAGATCAGGACAACTAAAGATCTAGAGCACCTTGAGCAGCATACTAAATTTGCAATCCATGCAAAAATCAGCAACTTAGTGAGGTTCTTGCTTCAAACTTCGAATTCCACCCTACTCAAGATGCTTGTCGTCAATGCACATGTGATTAGGCAACAGCGAAAATATCAAAAGTTATTGAAGATTATAAGAGAGCAACATTCACTAGTAGAAAACGCGGAAATTTTAACAGAATTCTGTTCATTTGGTCGCGTTATACCTATCACTTTTATGTTGATTTCAACAAAAATCTGTTAGTTTTAACAGATTTTTGTTGAAATCAACATAAAAGTGACCGGTAGAATGCGACCAAATCAACAGAATTCTGTTAAAATTTCCGCATTTTCTACTAGTGATTATTTGTGACGGAGAATAGGACCGGTGTTTCTTGCAATGACCCTGTAGGCTGCAGTTCATTGTCATAACGGACATGACAACAGACATGACAACGGACATGATAACATATACTAGGGATGAATATGAAGGAGTTAAGAGGGACACATGTAGTATCGGGGATCTCATCTGCCATCATCCGAAGAATGCCGGGGTGACCCTTAATATTTTTCTATAAAACTAAAAAGTCCAAGCTAGAAATAGTTCTATCTGTTGATGTTTATCCTACTCGGCGCTCTACGCTTAATTATTGTAGCCACGTGCCTAACGGCGCTTTGCTATAGGCCTAAACCCTACTTGTTTCACTACATAGGGTTAAGGTGATTCACACGGTCACACGCCGATTCAAGGGGCGCCATAGCTGAGGTCGCTAGTACTACATTCTACTCGATTCGAGGGGTTGATTGATCATGTTCTTTTGGTTTTATGAAAAAAATTGTTGGATGGAGAGGTGGGGTGGGATGGCACTCACCCAATCATTCTCCCAATAATGATGACCAAGGTCGTCGCTACTACAGGTGTCCCAAACATGAGAGTCTAATTTCAGGTATACCTCCATATTTTCAACACTATGAGAAATCCTAGTTTTGTACAATTCCAAAAAATTGAAAAAATTCAAGGACGTTGGAAAATGGAGAAGGAACCTTCATTTTGAATTTTGTGTTAATTGGACCATAAATGCATTACTTATGCTACAAACCAACTTCAACTTCCAACGTGTGATGAAAAATAGTACAAGTGTTTCATGCAATGACCCATAACCTTCAACAATTACACTTGGATCATGGTTATTTGCCGCCAAATGTACTCACAAAGTTGTAAACACAACTTCATATTTGATGGCCATCGGATATTTTAGTAGTAAAGGTATGTAAGGTGGGTACACCCATTATAGCGCAGTGCCTTAAAGCGCACCCTAGATTAAGCCCTTAAATGGTGTAGTTATGAACTGAAAATTGTCAGTGAGTGAATATAGTGGTTCATAAAAGAACCATTCGCCATCTGGGTATTAGTGACATGCTTCTAAACTCACATCACATGTTCATTTGTTTCTCTAACAAGGTAATCATTGTTTTCTCTTCTTTGAAACACATGGACAATTTCCATTGATTATTGACGAGCTTTTCTATTACTTGTTGGTTACTAATTTGGTTTTTTTTTTCATTGTTTTAAACACGATTGCAACTCCATTTCTTTTCATTCTGACACCTTGGGAAGGGAACTTTGTGCATGTGACTGCTGATTTTCAGTGCAGCCTATGAGCGCTTTTGAATACTCTACTTCCAAAACTTTGTCCCCTACAATGGTCTCATATTTGTCAAAATCTGAAATTTTGTTGTGCATTTCTTCCTTTTCTACACATCTCTTTACAATCCTGTGTTCACTATTATCTACTTAGCCTTCAAATCACTCCTAGCCCAATTTGTGGCGCTTTTGGGTGTATCCACTCTATTGAAGAAAATGTCACCTCATGCTGGGAATCATTGTAACTACAATCCTGGGCATCAATATCACTGCCATGGCTAGACTGCCATGGCTAGACTTGATCCAACTACCCGAGGTTTACCGGATGTAAAACTCTCCAGAATTTAATTATATATACTCCCTCAGTCCCACTAAAAGCTTCCCAAATTTTTCCTACAAAGACTGTAAATCAAGCTTTGATTAGGAAGCTATTAGTGGGACTAAGGGAGTAAACAATACCTTCTTTTAGTAATAGCAAAGAGTAAAAAACGTTGAAATTTGTTTTTTTTTGCACATATAACCGTTGGATCTTTAAAACCTCACTAATATAAGAATATGTGGTAAAATTTTCAGAAATTTTGACCTCACAAATTGCAAGATATTTTTGTTTAAAGTGAGAAAAACAAGTTTTTCAGCACATTGCGGGACTAGATTTTTTGACTTTGAACCTTCTTAACTTTAGTATTTTGCACTACAGAGTTTTGAGCTTTAAATCTACAGGGTGAGTAGTTGCAAGAAACACCTATTGTTTTTGGCTCAAAATGGCCTTAGTACTAGATTACTGTGACTTTTGGGATAAAATTTTCAARAATGAAATAAAATATGGATAATTTGTAAATCATTCAAAAACTCACGTGTGAGAAAATTCAGACTTAGGAAAATTTATCTCTAAAAGTTATGCACACTCAAAGATGAAAAATGCCAAAAAAATGGACACTTTGATGTTTGATTTTTTAAAAATAGTAAAAAGATTCAAAAAATTCTCCAAAAGAAATACATTTTTCCTCACTTGAAGATGTCTTTGGAAAAAATTGAGTTCTTTGCACTTTGAGCACATGTGGAGGGTGGACAAATTATTGTTTTTAGAAACTCTCCTTGTGGGCCTATGTAAATTTTGTAGAAGTCCTTGCATCTCAATTTTGAGCTTCAAATTTGAATTTTTGGGTAGAAAATAGTACTAAAACCCTCCAAAATGGCCAAGGCAAATATCCAATTGGGAGCAGGTTAAAAATAGTAAAATAATTTGAAAATTTTTGAAAAAATTACTCAATCTTTAAAACTACCTCGTGTACTTTCATTCCAATTTTCACTCCAAAAAATCAAATTTTGCAAAAGTTATGAGCATGAAAACACTTGTCTAAGGGCAAAGGGACAAAAAATAGGACACATTAGATGTTTTATGGACCGTCTAGAAGACTGCAAGTTCCCGGGTTGTGGGAATACATTGGGAACTCTGGAACTCTGCCACGTAGGTAATATGACGTGGCACAAAGACTGCCACGTCAGATAATATTAATTAATTAATTAATTAAAAAATAATTTTTTTGAAAGAAAAAATAATAATATTAAATCAGTTTTCAGTTTCTTTACACTTTCTAAGATTTCTGAAAAAAATCCCAATTCTTGGAACATCTCTTATCGAGCACCAATCCAATCAAGTCTAATCCATTGCTTATTTAGATCATTGATATGCAGTTTTTGGAAGATATTTTCATTGTCTGCTTGATTCAGTCCTGCATTTTTGGAACTAGTCCTATTCATAGTAATTTATGAACCAAATGTATTGAAGCCAGTCCATCAACTCATTGGCTATTTACACAAAGTCATGCTCTAATATATTATGCAAGAATACATGTTAAGGCTCCATAAGCAAAATGTTCTTGATGCAAAACTTCCAGTTCAAGAAGCATAGCACAACATTCCTATACAAAGTTTTTTTTCTTTTCGTGGACTAGTAAGAAAGTAGGAAAAAACTTCCTAAGAATGATGTTCCAATTGTTCTCCAGCGGATGTAGGCCTCACCTGAGTGCTTGAAGAAGGTTGTGATGCAGCCATGTTTGTAAGAAACTCCTATTCCTCAGCCAGAAACCTCAAACAGTAGAACAAGAACTGATTCAAATCGCAAAGCAAGAAAAAAAAAAAAAAAAAAATGAAATTCAAAATTTTAGACCAGCAGTCGCTGGTTCCCTGTGTAGGGAACAGTTTCAGGGAACAGCCCCGAAATAGGCTCTTGCGGGGCTGGAAAAACATCTAATGAGTGTCTCTTGCAATCACCTTGGTGGAGAATCGAGGTGAGAGTCTAGGGAAAAACAATAAAACAAAAAATCATAAATTTTAGTCTTTAAAAAATTGTTAAGTAGAAGTAGCCAAGTAGGTAGAAGATAGAATGAAAATCTAAATCATTAATATCTCTAAGATGGAATTAAGTTGCACTAATCCCAATGGCGAGATTGTTTGGCAAGCAAAATAAACCAAGTGTAACCTTTTCTTTTTGAAAAATTGTGAAAATTGCATTCAGAAATGAATCCTAGAAGTTAGTTTTTTCTAAAGATGCTGAGATTGCCCGAAAAACAAGATTGTCCATAATTTCCTCATAACAAATCCAAATGGAATGAATCAAATCTTTCTATGTAGGCAAAAATATAATCTACAAATAGAAAGTATAAAAATTTTAATTCAAATTTAAAAAAATTTATGTTGGTTGCCCCTTCTCCCCTATTTTGAACTTATTTGGGCATACTTTTTTATTCATAGGCACCGATTGAAAAAAAAACTTATATTCTCACAAAGCTAATCAATTTTTCTATCTTCAAATAAAGTTTCAAAAAATCAAGATCAAAATTGAGACCGTAGGTACCTTCCCCAAATCCCATTTTTCCATTGAAGGGACAATGGTCTTTTAGGAGTTAATTTTATACCGGCCGGATGCAATATGCGGTGTTAGAACGTTGACATGGTAGTTTGGCACTACGGGGTAGGTTATCTGATATGAAAATCATTGAATAAATAGAACATCTGAACTAGCTCTTTTAATGAAATATATGAGGTAGGAAGCTCTTGAAGCAACCATTTAAGCCTACCTAAAATCATCAATCAATGTAATAGATATTTCAAGAAGTTAGTCCTAGATAAAGGACGCCTTTAGAGCATTGTCACTTCAAAAGCAAACTAGCTTACCACCATTGACGTAGTAATGTATTCCATTCCATACCTTATGTACCTCGCCCTAGTTACGGAAAAACTCCCATTGTGAAAACCTCATTGAGTAGGCCAAATGTGGTGCTACAGCATGCCTCATTGATGTTTTGGGATCTATCCATTGATGATTCTATTGGAGGAAGTCATGTCCATCAAGATCTTTGAGAAGACTTCGAGGGATACGTGCTTTTCAAAGTCATCCATGGAAGTTTTAACCCTTGAGCGCTCTAGTGTCCCAAATTTGGCTTCATTCCATTATAATGACGTTTTACCATTATAATCTCATAAGTCTTTTAGTAAAGACTTCCACCATTATCTTGAAGTTGCCTTCCCTAACCCTCTTGCAATCTCAATGGCCATGTCTCTTGGACCATTAGATGAGATTTGGGGGTTATAAAAGGCTGCAATTTTCCAAGTGTAAGATGGCAGGAATTAAACCATAGCAAGCCAGTGAAGTGGCCAAAGTTTGGCCAAGTCAATTCTTGTTTTTTTATTTGAAAAAATTAAATTAAATTGAACACTTTTTATTTATTTCAATTTTTTATTTCTTTTTGGTATTTATAACCCTAACAGCAATCAGCCCTTCTTTTATTACATTGGAAACAACAAGGGAAACATGCCTGAAATGGGCCTCTTTTTGTCCATAAAAACATCTAATTCTTATTTTTGTAATTGACAAGGCCAACTTGAGTGGTAGTTTGTGGCTTGCTTTTGGGATTTGTAATGGGAGCTCAAGGATTAATAGAGCAAAAGTGCAAAGAAACTAGCCCATCAAAATACTTAAGAATCATGGTGATAGCAAGCTTCACCGCTACTAGAAGTAACACTTTCCATTGGTAGTCTCTACCTCTCAATGTGCATGCCTCTGGAGTTATTGTGTTTTAATTCCATCTTAGAACCATTCACAATTTAGCTCTTTTTTCTATCTTGCATCTACTTCTACTTAATAATTTTTAATGGATAAAAAACAAGTGTGTATTTGAAATTCTTCTTGATACACTCAAGTCAATTCTTCCATTTAAAAAACATTAAATCCAAAATCTATATTGCTAAAAAATTTAATGTAAAAAGATTCAAAGCCTTGAAATCTAGTTGGAGAAGGTGCAAAAAGAACATTTCCTTTACTTTCAATACAATTATTATGTAGTCTACAAAAGCAAAGTTGTTTGGAATTTCTTCTACATAATTTCATTCTAGTTTAGTGCAAGACTCTATTGTTAGACATGAGAAATTTTTTCTTTTAATGTTTTACACTTTGCTATAACAAATTGACGGTTTTGAGCATGTTGTTTGACAAAAACAAGGCCTTGGTCCTTTAATGCCCTTTCCATGCAAGTTGTCATCGTAAGGGCCTCTTGACATTATGCCACTATTTTCAGGAGGGTTGAGAGCACTCCACTTGTCTTCYTTCAACGAATACACTTGAATTGTTGWCGTCTGCCACCAAACRTATACATGGTCCTTGCATTGCAAACATGACTTTAGATGGTACGATGGCCATAACTTGGAAGTAATTGTAGGGATTTGGGAAGGTTTACTTTCCCTCTGCCTTTCACAAAAGATACGAGTATTGGTTGTAGGACTACCGAGGATAATCTTGACGTGGAGGGGTGTAATTGACGTATCTACTGCCATGGCTAGAACTCGAGGTCTTTCAGTCCCTGTTTCATCCATTTTCTCTTTGAGATTCTTATATTCATAAATTTTCTTGGAATGAATATCATACACGAAACGTTCCGCTGAATGGAAGACCAAACCATTCATGGAAAATGGAACATACAAAGGGTCGAGCCGATATGAATAGATGTTTAGAGGCTTCCATTTCCATTGGCCTGATGCAATATGCAGTGATAGAATGCCTACATGATATGGTATTTCTACGAAGGTATGTGGATAAAAAATCACAAAAAAGGGATTTYGGAAGCCACTAGAGAAGCCTAGTTGTTGCTTTCCCACACTATTCCACTCTTTGTTTACACCACATAGTCGGTAGAGTGCTGGGCCAGTCGTCTTGGAGAACACATGATCTAGACTAATGTGATACTGAAGATTGCTCCATAGCTCGGGATCCATGGTGTTTTCGGAAGAAGTCATGGTCTCTAGAGTTTCTTTAGAAGAGAGCACTTCTTTATTCTGCATACATTTCATGAGAATTAGTAGATGAAAGTTGGACAACAATTGAACTTACTTTTGAAAGACTCAAAAATCATGACCTTTCTAAAACTTATTTTAGTGATTGCAAGCATGCATCAACTTCATTGTTTGTATTTTAATGGTCTTGAGAGTATATACCAAGCTAGTCAACATACAAAAAATATATATTTGCTAATATGCTAATTTCATTTTTCAAAAACTAATAAAAGTTTGCTAGACCAACCTAAAAGTTAGCAAGCATAATCTGTATATTAAAAGCTACGTAAATTGATATTTTGTAATGCTTTCATGAACTATCTTGCTATGAATATTTTTAGTAATTTCACCTTGGTAGCTTTGAAGCTTTCACATGAATTAGCTCAACCATTCAAAAAACAAAAGATCCTATTCAATTCTACAACAGATTGCATACTATCAAGATTGGCCAAAATTTTAGCTTCCAAATCTTAAAATTACACTAGCATCATTAATCTTCACTTCACACTTGTACACTTTTTGGTTTTCACATACCTTAAACTATATTGATCAAAAGTTGATTGCTTGAGGAAGCCACTTATAAATATTGTAAATCACATGTGAGCAAAATGAGRATATTATTATAATTAARAGASAGATTTAGTTCACTTTTACTATTGAAAGAGGTTATATTCCAATTGGTGCAAAATCAAAAACCTAAATTTTCATTGGTCTTTTATACAAATCTATCAAGAAATTTTGTGAAATTTTGTGAGGAACATTTATTTAACAAAATTCATAAAATGAAGTGATTAAAAAACCTCTTATATATTAAATTATATATTTGTCAATCTTTGTGTCACAAAATATATGAGGTAGCACATTAATATATACACTAAAAGCAATAGAGATTAAAAGTAAAAATTGTGCCAAATTTGGTTAATATTATAAGCCTTACACCTTACTTTAAAGTCAAAGTCAAAGTTTGTGAATGAAGTTAATATGGATTGACTAGGGGTTTTCCAAGGCTGGGCTGACACCCTAAAGTAAACTTAAAATTCAGTTCAATTTTCGAACGTTCATCCGTGTTGCTAACAATACCAGTCAAAGTTCATCCATTTAGATGAACTGCGTGGTGTAAAAGACAGAGCAACACCGGATGMACTTGTGAAATGCGGGTGGAGGATAACTGGATAATACCCTGCCCTGACCCGGATTTATTATTTCACGGGTCGGGTGTCGAAGGGGACCGACCCGGCTTGTTCTGTCCAACGGCTTCCGGATGAGCACGATGACAAGGCTGATACACTTGGGAATTCTGTCTCTGGCTTTTGCCGCACCTGCAGCGGCCCCCGCTTGTGCAAAGTTTGCGGTCCTTGATTTGTGGATCGGATCGACACATTGCATCTACCGCCCTCGCTGCCTCTCACGCTTTCTTTCTTTGCAGATTTGAGGACCGGCCGATTTGACTCAGCATCGGTCGTTTTTCCGTAGAATATTCCGTTGGGGACTGCGATTGTTCGACGCAGCTGCGACAAGGTGTTCGTTTACTTTTTTGACGGCACACTGGCACAGAACGGACTGCAAGAACTCTTTAAAGAACACATCTGCCTTTCTCCTTYAGCATCACATTGTGCATGTTCTTSAGCTCTGTTGAAATTTCCAAACTCTTTAGCGCTCCTCTTTGCAAACTACGGGGCTGTTATCGGATGCTAGCCGTTGGTTACAAGAATACTGACAATTTGTGACCGGTATGTTTAACAATTTTGTTGATGAGTATTGCGTATATGACTTGACTTGTTGTGTTTCTAAGAATATTATTTTTTTGTTATGTTCCGATGAGATCAATCAACTGCTTGTGACTGTCGTTAGTTGCTCTTGGTGCGGCGAAGTTTGAGTTAGTATACGCAAATTGTGCAATTCAGTTCGGCATGCTGTTTGCAGTATTGAACTCTCTACGGCATATTCTCTGGACAAAATATTCTTCTTCTCTGTTTTTTGATTGTGGACATCCTCCTGGAGTGCAGGTTTTTGTGATCTGTGTCAGCTTCATCAGCACGAATTCCTGAGTGCCAATAGTGTAATTTTCATCTCGGCTCTTTGTTTTCGAGCCTGAGAAGATGGCCTCTCTATTGATTGCTACGCCTTTTGTGCACTCGAACGCTTTGAAGAATAGCGCAATGATTGCCGATGTGCGAGAGTTCCATGGTCAGAAGACGTTACGAATTGCGTGTCGACAGGCCCCTGTTTCAGCAGCACGTAGAGATAATCCTAGCGACACTGCAGAGCGCCAAGATGGAGTCACCGTTCGCCAATCTCTTAGCAGTCCACTCTTGAATCTATCGCCCGCGGACTTGATCGCCGCATTTTTGGAGGAGGAGATAGCCGAGGAAGCGCCGCAAGCCGATGTAGCTCAAACACTCCAGCAATTAGAACCAGTTTCGGAGGTGCAGCAAGTGTCGCGTCGCCGATCGGAGCGTGTGATCTTCACCGCGGAGAAAGCTCGACTCCTGAGGAAGGAGAATCGCGCTACACAAACGTTTCACGACCAGTGGTACCATTCCGCCATAGCCAGCAAGCTCGCCACTCCCGAGTAGTTATGTTGAATATTGATTCAATTTGTGATCAAATTGTACATTCGCAATCACCAAATGAATGTGATTGCCTTGATTCAAGGAAAATTCTGCCGCTGATATTCTTAAACTAAGACGTTCAAATGTGAACAGACGATGGACGTCGGACCCAGCATTCAGATGCGCGATTGAAGCTACACTGAGTACTGCAGGGGTACTGAAGGGACCCATACTAAGGTAGGAGGTCCATAAAGCTCCCATGTAAGGGCTGAAGCTGAATTTTGGGAAGGTGAAACTGCTTGAAATAATTTTCAGTAAAATTTCCTTGAAAGACAAGTGGAATTGACATCTAACCCATGTCGTTTCATATTTTTTGGAGCTTTCTAGAATTAGTTATGAATTTTTGAAGTTGCAGAAAAGTGCATTTCAATGGGCTTTAAAACAGACCACCTCCTCAAATGTAGACTGCTTGTACATTGGAGAGTGCAAAATATACCTGCAGAGCCTGATTGATTTTAGAACTTGCTTCATTTTAGGACCTCCTACCTTAATTGATCAACATTTCTCACTATATAACCCTTAAAGGACGTGGTGGACGTTTTGTGTCCTTTGGATGACAAAAATCTCATCTGGTGAGTCGACACTCGCTAGTTTTCATCCGTTCTTTTGTGAAAGCGACCACACATATGTCAATCATCATGGGAAGTCAAATTTAGTGTCTTTAATTGTTTCCTTATTTTTAGGTAGCCCTAATTCTATGAAGATAGTAAGGATTTTCACATGAAAGTGTTTTGTGCCACACTACCCTTCTCACAATTTTTTAATGGGTAGCATCAAGTATTGGTTTGTACAATTTTTCCAAAGCTAAACATGTACTACGTGAATAGCGGTTTTCCCTCGGTCAAGCACTCCTTTTTGCACCCCGCCTTTCTCCGCACTAATAGGTCTGTCCTTTAAGGGATAAATATGTATCTTTGTTGTACATCAATAGTTACTAAAGTGTTCAATGTTGTACATCACGTTTCAAACATCTACAATTTTTCACAATAGGTACCTTTGATTATTTGTTCCCCTAAAAATTCCTATTTAGTGTAAGTTGTCTTCAATTTTTGTTTTAATTTTTGAAAAGTAATTTTTGTTTTTTATGTTTACGCAAATGAAATTATCTTCAGATTGTGATATAGTTGTGAATGTAAGTGTGCAATTGGTGTTAAGACGCATAAATGTAGGTGCACCTTTGGATTGGATTTGTTTTGGCAACAAAGCTTTTAACACCAAGACGTGGATATGTATTCTAAAAGATACATTAGATAAAATTCAACTAATCTAAAAGGCTGCAAGTTCTCCCAAGTTCTTGGACGCACTGTGAGAACTCGGCCACAATAGCTTGTTGATATGGAAGAGTGATTGACGTCAAATAATAATAAAAGATTATTTTTTAAATATTTAAAAAAAAAAAAAAAAAATTATCTTTAATTTTTAGTTTAAAAAAAAAATTTAGTTACTTAATAATTAATTTTTAATAATTTTTAATTTTGGTTAGTACAATAGAACCTCTCTAAGTTGCTCCTCTATTAGCCAATAAACCTCTATAAACCAATGTTGTCAGACTAGTCCCGGACTGGGCCACATTACATTACAAAAGTTGTGACTAAATCTGACCCTCTCTTAGCCAATATACCTCTGTAAACCAATATATGAGGCCGGTCCAGGACCTATTGAGTAAGGGAGGTTCTACTGTAGTGGCTCCTTCCCAGCATGAGGAACGAGCCTTATATGGCCCTTCAATGTAGCTGAAAAAATCTAATGTTTTTACACCAAACAAGGGYGATGAAATCGTGGGGTATAAATTTAAAAAAATTTGGATTTAAGAGGAGTCTGTTTAAAATTGAACCCACGTGAGATGGATCTATCCACCCCTAAATAACCCTTCCAAAGAAAAGCAGTTGTTGTCAAATTCTTCTATTGCTTCTATTGTGTCAGAAATGTCTGCTCAATGTATTTTTGGTTGATCTATGTCTTCCTATTCAACAACAATTTTATGAGAAATTACTGTTAATTTAACCCCTAAATGACCAAAGTTCCTACAGGGGACACTTGGGATTTCGGGTAGGCTAAGGTGACCTCAATTTTTTACATTATTTTTTGAAACTTTTTTTGAAGGTAGGAAATCACATTAGCTTTTTGAACATGTATTTTTTATTTCAATTGGTGCCCATGAACAAAAGATATGCTACCCTATGTCCAAAGAGCAATTTGTCGGCCATAACAAAAAAAAGACAAAAAAAAAGAATTTTTGAAATTTTGAAATTTTTTCTCAAAGATTATGTTTTCGCTTACATCGGAAGCTTTGGTTCATTCTACTTGGACTAATATTGATAAAGTCATTGAAAATCTTTTTTTTCGGGCAATCTAAGCATGTTCTTGAAAAAATATCTTATAGGTTTTAATGCAATTTTTGCTATTTTTCAACTTTTCTTTTTGCATAGAGTTAAGTTTGTTTGTACGAACAATCTCGTAGTTGGGATTTTGGTGTTTCAGTTCCATCTTAGAGCTATTAATAGTTTAGTGTTATGCTCAATCTTGGACCTACTTCTACTAAACAATATTTAAAGATTGAAAAATCAAATATTTTTTCCCTGACTCTCAACTCAAATTCACAACATAAAAAATTTTAAACTCTAGGTTTGTAGTGCAAAAACTTTCTACAAATGGCGGTCAAAGTCATTTGAAATTGCAAACCAAAGTACAAAAAGASTTTTGTTTTCGATTTTGAATGCTCATATCTTTTAATCTATACGGTCAAACATCATGAAATTTTAAACACATGCTCTAAGACAAGTGAAGTTTGAAATCCTATGGCTGGATTTACCAAAACAATGTTTACTATGGTTCCTTGGATGATCGCAGTAGACATGGCAATTTTGAGTGCTTTTTGAGCCAAAAAATGCCTTAGCCCTTTAGGAGTTAATCTACCATCCTAAAAATTGTAGATTGATGTTGAAATCCCAATTTAACATTATGGATTAAATAATAATTTGCAAGTTTTCATGAAAATGATGGCATAAGAGAATGTCCAAAGTGGTTGACATTTACTCTTTTGCATAAAGTAGCCAAATAGAGAGTACATTCAATTTGGGTAGAATGTACGTATGGTGGTGTGGGGTTGTGCATTCATTGACTCTTTATGTACACAACCTCTTTAATAGCAACGGTGCTAGTTTGTGAGCCCAAGAATGTGAGCTTAAGAGTATTGAGCCTACAATATAGATACCACACACTATAGAAGGTGTATTTATTGTAAACAGCTATAATATGGGTATTTGCAATATATATATATATATATATATATGTATGTATGTACTATAATCATAGACGGTTTTTATAGTATATACACCTATTACATAAGTAAATAGTATTCTATGCTCATGGGCTCACACTTCTATGCTAATGTAATAGCAACCCTCTCTTCAATAGGTTCAAAGTACTTTTGTTTAATTCTTTAGGGTACGTAATCTCAAATTAGAATGAATCTTTAAAATACATGACTGTGCATAATTACATCTATAAAAAAATGAAATGAAATGCTTGCCAATGAGTATGTAAACTAGAGGTGTAATTAAATCTAAAAAATTCAAGACATATGGAATACGCATAATGATGTTTTACAAATTATAGTTAACTCATTTGGGGAATTTTTTTTTCTCTGATTGTATTAATGCCTAAAGTCCCGAGGCCTTTTTCCCATCAAAACCCATTCAAAACTGCCATTTTTAAAGCAAAGATCCCAAAAAATTCTAAAATGTTTTTTTGGCATATCTAACCGTAGGATCTTGTACTAGACTTGTATAAGAATATGTGGAAGAAATTTCACAAACTTTGGCCGTGTAGATTGCTAGATATTTGCATTGAAAGTGAAGGAAACAAGTTTTTCTACAGCTTGCTCAACTACATTTTTTGGCTTTGAACCTTCATAACTTATGATTTTTTCTCTATTGATTTTGAATTTGTATTTTCATATGATAAAAAACTGAGTTGAGAATCTAGGTAAAAAATTCAACAAAAATACACCTAATTTTCACTCATTAAAAAATTGTTAAATAGAAGTAGGTTCAAGATTGAAAAAAAATCTAAATTGTTAATAGCTCTAAGATGGAATTGAAATACACTAATCTTAATGGTGA